>JASANF010007992.1:0-15935 GCA_030248245.1 Trissonchulus sp. WLG1_4 | reverse complement strand
AGCTACAACGACAACACTAATTGCAAAAACTATTTCAGTGACTAGTGGCACTACAAGCCACCGTACAACAGTGGACACTACTCGGCAAACCCTGATAGCATTGCCATAACAACAGTGCAACGTGTGGCTGGGGGTTTGGTGGCGGGAAAAGGCAAAGCCATAGGATTAAACAAACAGTATAATAGCGCTGGTTGTTCAACTCGACTAGGTTCTATTTCGATGACCACTACTACTACCATTGCTACTACTACTACCACCACCACCACCACCACCACCACCACCACCACGACTACTACTACTTCTACTACTACTACTACTACTACTACTACTACTACTACTACTACTACTACTACTACTACTACTACTACTACTACTACTACTACTACTACTACTACTACTACTACTACTACGACACCATGCGACCGCCGCTACTATGATCGCCGGCATCATTAAGGACTGATCCCCAAATAAGTATGCTTTGTTAGAAACTGAAACCTTTACCATATATAACAGTCATATGTACACAGAAAAAGAAACTACAAGATAAAACCAACAGAACAGTTCTTTTCTTTAGTCTGCAGGGTATATGCTAAGCCCACAAACATTGTATCGAATACCTTGATTTACTTATCATCAATATTTCAAGTCTACTACCGTTATTTTAATAATTAATATTAATATTAAAAGTCAGTATTTAAAATACTTTTAATATTAATAGTTTTATTAATATTAAATTAAAAATAATTGCAGAAATTTATTGAGATTAATATTAAATTAAAAATATTTCAGGAGTCGTATTTATATTAATATTAGATTAAAAGTAAATTGAGAATTTTATTTATATTAATATTAAATTAAAAATATTTTAACAGTTGTATTTATATTAATATTAAATTAAAAATAAATTGGCCGTATTAATATTAAAAATAATTTTATTTTTACGCGGCCCCCTCAGGGGCCGCGTATATACTATATTCAGAATCTCAGGTTTCTATGTTATTTCTGGTAGGTCGAATTTCCAGTGTTAAATAACACTGGAAAGGCAGGTAGGTCGATCTTGCACTCAAATTCCGCATGACAGATGATGCCACTGAGAATAGTGAAGGGAGACAAAAGCAACGAACTGAGTGGAATCGAATCACCACCCCGTCGTTTCTCAGTCGGACGCTCTACCGTCTGAGCTAACCGGACTGACAGTTACGAAATTTCTAAAGGCAATACAAATAATGGAACACCGGAAGTAATCATCAAGGTGTGCGAAATGTCATTTAAAATGTAAAATTAGCTGTGAGACTGATCTATCAAAGTTTCAATTAGTGATTTGTGGCTCCAACATATACTTTATAACATAACCAGTAATCCGAGTTCATATATATACATGTAAGAGTAGCAGGCTGCAGACCAAGTATATGCCTGTGCATATACCGACACGCTGCATTTATATTAATATTAAAAATGAATTTTAATACAATTTTAATAATATTTTGAATGCAGCGTAGTTCGTGTGTTCGTTTTCAACACGAACTGTGTCTGTCTGTGGAACCATTTTGAATAGTATTATTGTCTCTAAGGTTGCCTAATCCTTTACCGGATTAAACGGACTAGACTTAATTTAGTCCGAGGTTTTGGAATGACAAATCGGACTAAACGTACTAAACGAGTTAAAATAAGTCAGCGGCTTAATTTTAGTCTGACCCCATTCCAAAACTACCACTGGACTAAACGGACTTAACATGCACGCTTAACATTAGCGTGGATAGTTAAGTCTGTTTAGTCTGATTAAAAATCAGCGCGCTAAAAGTCAAGTCCGTTAAATCCGGAGGTTTTGGAATGGCATTTTAAGCTTAATTTTTAAACCGTTTAGTCCGATTATAATTAACTCTTTAATCCGGTAAAGGGCCCTAAGTGACCCTTAAGCTGTTCGCAGTGATTATACATTGTACATGTTTTTTTTAAATTGTTACGATTGTACTTTTTTCTAATTTTTAGGTTATTATTGTATTTGTTTAATTTATTTAGCATAATTTATCGTCTTTTCGTGTCACGCACGCACGCACGCTTTATTTTATTTTATATATTTATATTTTTTAAGCGTGTATTATTGTTTGGAATTTAAGTGATGTGGAGCGGATTGGCACGTAATTTAGGTGCCGCTTCGTTGCAAATGCTTGAGTGGCGATCTGATCCAATCCAATTCAAAATTCCAAAACCCCATATAACCCTTTCATGCCCAAAGGATCATGGGAGATACCCCACGTGGAACTATCTTATCTGGGGCTATGCAACTTGACTAGTCTACTCTAGTGACAAGATCTTTTAGCTGTTTTTATTATGGGGAATTGTAGGTCTTCGCATTTGGCCGGCAATTTTTAGTCCTACTGCCACATAGCGAAGCCTATGCTCATTTAAGCAATGTGCAAATTTGACTTTTTTTCATCGCAAAAGTAGTATTTTCTTTAAGACCACATTACGAAATTTAAATGCACCTCCGGCAGTCAACTTTGTATGCATCAGATACAAAAAATGTTGTACTCTATTGCTAGCCTTCAATTATGGCAAGCGCACGACTTTTGTGTTAATACTCTAGGGGGAGGTACATATTCTGCCTGAGCGATGGCGCTAATTTTTAAAAATTCTCAACTTTGAGCGCTTATAACGCAAAAACGGTGCGTCCTAGACCCTTAATCGACTAATTATGTTTTGTTCACCATTGATTTCTCTATCGAATGGTGGTTTTGCGATCTCTCTACGACGCACGTAGCTCGAGCAATGTCCTAAAAACTCGAAGGTGTCAGAATGACTAGACACTAGACACACTCAGACACTGCTCTAGCTACGCGCGACGTGCAAAACCGCCTTTTGATAGAAAAATAAATGGTGATGACAAAATTTGTCTCGTTATCTCGTGTCTGGTTATAAATTTCCACCATTAGCAATTAACCAATCCACCGAAATCAATTATCATTTACATGTTTTGATAGCTCAAGCCAAGCAACGCCTAAACGTAGTTAAATTTCAAAAACAATTCAAATTGAAGTCGATAGGTACTTTCAATTTTTAGACTACGGATCCGGACTTCCAATCCAAATTGTCCAAGTCCGATCCGGCAATTCCGTTGGACTAAATCAATCAACCGATTCACGAATCCTAACTATATCTATAGGACTCAAAAGCATGTACAAAAGCAAGGGTAGACGCGGGTCAGAATTTTCGACCCGCGACCCAACCCAACCCACGGCTCGACTCTCGTGGGTAACTCGCGACCCAACCCGCGTTGAGAAACCGAAACTTGAAATTAAAACCGAAACGAAATTGAAAACAAAAGATGGAAGCGTCACATCAGACAGTGCATTGCACAAGTAAGGGTTGTAGCATGGCTGCAAGTGCACTCAGAGGTTTGTATGCACGATGCGCTGGAAAGCTCCGAGTGCAAAGCACGAGTGCGCGCAGCGCACGAGTGCTTTTCACGAGGGCTTTCCAAGCAGAGTTGCATACGAATCTCTGAGTGTCAGCGCTGGCCATGATACAACCGACTTGTCACATGGCTTTGACACGTAAAAAAAACTATAGGTAGCGGTGGGATTCGAACCCACGCATATCTGACTTTTGTTTTCCAGTCAGTGCCATAGACCACTCGGCTACGCTACCTTCGACGTTAAGTTTTTTAAATGACAGTAGATTATCGAACAGTAATATTTTTTGCTGTGCATGAACATGCCTATCTAAATGCAAGATGCAGTGTAGACTGAACATATGTACTACGTAGTACGTACTACGTACATACATCACTTTGTTATCATTATTTGGCTTTTTGTCAAGGTAGTTGTGCAGCAGCCGTAGTCGAGTGGTTACGACGTCTGGCTGGCAATCCTGGCGATTTGGGCGCATTTGTTCGATTCTTGTCTTTTCTTTTTAAGGTTTCTCCTTATTTCTGAGCAGCGTGCGACAAATCTGTGAGTGCACGCTAAGGCGAATTCGTTGATGCTCACTGTGTGTTCAGAGAGTGCAACAAATCTCTGAGTGCACTCTTGAGAGATGTGCTGTCACAGGACCAGCGTATATCAGAGATTTGTAGCATGGCCAATTACATAGAAGCCATGTGACAAGTAAATATAGCATAATATGCTCGTGCAGACATGCAAATGCAGCATAATGTACATGTGTACACATGCATAGGCTTTAATGAAAGAAAATAACAAGGAATAGTAGGAATAATAGGAATAGGAATAGGAATAGCCACAAAGTCGCAGGTGTCTGTGGGCGGCAGCCCCCAGAAAAAAGTTGCGAAAATTTTGATTTTTAGGCCAAATTTGGTCAATTGGAGACGTATCAGAAAATTTTTCTGGCCGGAGCATAAAAACTAAAGGGGGGACCCTTGTTTAAAAAATCCCTGGGAAAAAGTTTCGGGGGGGAAAGAATTCATTCCCCCTTTCTCCCACCCCCTGGGTACGGCCTCGCTATACTTAATCAATTTCTGTAAAATGGGAGGTAAACTTACAGGTTTCGCGATTCGGAAAAAGTTTTTCGACCCGCGCAGACTGAAGTGGATACCCGCGGGTCGACCCGCGGCTCAAACTTCCCAACCAACCCAACCCGCGGGTACCCGTACCCGCGGTTACCCACGACCCACGTCCACCCCGGTACAAAAGTGCAAAGGCAAAGTACAAAGTGAAACAAGGGGCCTCGACTGTTCGAGCCTTGTTATAGTTCTATTTTTGAGTGCACCAGAATGCAAGTTATTGCATTTCTATGTAATTGACTATACGTGTTCCTTTTTCAACACGAGCTAAATCCAATAATTCGAAAATATTAATATTAAAATTAATATTAATATTAAAAATCAAAAATTTTTGTATTTATATTAATATTAAATTAAAAATAATTTGAGAATTTTATTTATATTAATATTAAATTAAAAATATTTTAGGAACTGTATTTATATTAATATTAAATTAAAAATAAATTGAAAAAATTATTTATATTAATATTAAATTGAAAATATTTCAGGAAGCCTATTAAAATTAATATTAATATTAAAAATAAATTCCATTAATAAAATAACGGTAAAGTCTACCCATTCCCAAAAAAATTGACCATTTTGTTTATTGTTATCCCTGGCATTGACATTGATCAAACGAAAAAGCATCTACAATCATACATTTAATAGGGATAAGATCTCAATTTGTGTGGGGCTTGTCCCAAATTTTTTCACCTTTTTGGGATTTTTACAGAGTTTGTAGGCAATTTTGCGGACTTTTGATGCCTATTACATAGTGGCTCAGTAAATTATCTAGTAAAAAATTTTTTAAAACGTGTTACTTCAGTAGCTAGGTAGTTTGCTAGGTTAAGTAGGTTAGACAACTCAGACCTGGTATCAGCAATTTGATAACACTTTTTTTCCACAAACGTTGACAAATTGGTATTACTGTTTTAGCTACCATGAAAACCCAGCACACGGTTACACAGCCAGACGCTAAAATAGAGGTAACCGGTAAAATGATGTCGATAAGCAACGTTTGACGAAAGGCCTAAGCGGCATATTTTACTTAAGGTTGTACCTAGTTCCAATTGCCCAATCCAATCCAGTTGTTTTTACATGAGATTTTTTTATGCTCAGTGTCAGAGCAATCAGTAAAATATGAATAAAACAGCAACACTTTTTCAGAACAGGACTCAGAGCAGAGCTGACAGCTATCATGTTTTGATCACTGATAAAATCAAACGTTAAGTAAGATTAGCTACCCTTGCAGTTCAGTAAGGCAAAGTGGCAACTAGTCTCAACATTGGAGTTTTACACCAAATAAAAAATGAACCAAATAGGTGTTTTGTTGTGCAGTTATAGTTTAAAGAAATTATAGTCCCATAGTGTATCCGTCTGAAAAATGGGTCACTGCAATTATGGAACTACCACTTTAATTAGCCGAGCACCATATAAACTGCTCGTGCACCTACCTACCTCAGGCACCACCTACAACTCTGGAAGTTCAGTCCAGAGTAAGAAATTCCTAATTAATCCCGAAGGTAGAAGGCTGTACTTATAATCTTCTCTGTCCTGGAATGATTTAAAGAATGTTTAAACAAGCAGGCCCCAAAAGGGGGCAAGGTTCCTTCGCTGAGTGCAAAGTCTGCTTATGTTACCCAAAATATTTCAGCGTCACCTTTGTTTTTATGTATTTCCATGTATAGAACCACTAATACCTGTGTAAATACTTGATTTACTTTGAGTGGTTACTTTTTAATATTTGCTGAATTCAACAAATTGGTCGAATACACTTGTCCTAGTTGCCAAAAAATTCTTATTGCATGTTTTGATAAGGAAATGTCCTGTCAAACAAAACAGTTTGCGCAGACAAAAGTTGCGTAAATGTTTTGCAAAAAAACAATGCTTGGGTGTCGAACCCGTGACGTAGTCTGTAGCAAGTGTCGTTTCTAGCGCTTTTCACCACTCGACCACTCCACTTCGATGAGTATCAATGATTGGTTATTACTATGTAGAAAGAAAGGAAGAAAACAAACAGCAGTCTAGACATTGACATGATGTGTATCTAGTCTGAAAATTTACCATACAATGAAATTTTAAATCTCAGAATTCTAGCAAATGACAGCTATGTGCAAAAGTGGTGTTGACTATTATTTAATGAAAATTTGTAAAAAAAGACTTGTCTTTGAAAAAAAGACCTGTCGGTTCCCATACTGATGTTAATCATATGCGCTGAACAACATGTGGCTGCTACTTTTACTCTACGCAGAGTTGATTTCAAAACAATAGTTCCTTCTCTAGAAGGAACAAAAATAGTACACCCCATTTTTGAAGAAGGAATAATCAAGAAATGGAGACGCCGAACATCGAACCGGGGCCGCTTGCGTCGGCACCGAGAATGTTTACCACTACACAACAGCCATCGGGTTTCATAAGCCCTATTTCTCGTTTACAACATATGAGCCTGTGGGTGCTAAATAGTGCATTTACTCAGGATCTTTTTTACCCGTTTCGTCTAATTATGATAAGCGAGCATAGTCAGATTTTGAATAACGTCTAACATAACATGAAATATAGTGCATAATGTAAGCAAAATAATTTTAACGAAACCAGTTAGGTTGATGTTTCAGCTGATGATCGGCGAAAAAGAGCGTCCTGCCATTTTGGTGGCAGCCTATTACCTGGGCAATATAAGCAAACTGGACAACGTGAAATTGCCACCGTTTACGGAAGAGCAACGGGATGCAGTCTTGGCGGAGCTGCAGGATTGCGTTCGACTTTGGAAGAGTCAAGAAGGAAAAAGACTGATGCTGTATCTCCGAAACGATTATCAGCCCAAGAAAGAGTTCCCGACCAATACTGACTGCAAGACAGTTGACTATAAGCAACATGTAGGTTGTTCCAGCAGGGTTGTTGGCTTACACTGAGTTATTAACGTGTAACCGTGTGACCGGTTACACGGTTAGTGTTTGTGTAAAGGGTTACACGAATAAATAGCGTGTACGTACATTCGCATAATAGTAACCGTTGGTTAGCGTGTACACGCGATTATTATATGTGTCACCAGTTATAAGGATACATATGGTTACGCGGCTTTATTTGCGTGTACACGCGGATCATAGCAGTAACCGGTAGTTAGCATGTACACATGTACACGAGGTTAGTTAGTAGCCTTCTAAAATTAACCGTGAGCCCAGCCAGGTTTCACTAGTGTGAGATAGTGCAACTGTTGTATATATTCTGCGACAACATTATGGAGTAAAGGGGTAAGTGAAAATTTGGATAAACCTGCTATTTGCCTTTCAGTTGCCGCCTTTCCCCGAGCGCAGTGCCATTGAAAGTGTCATGGTCAACGCATTCCGAACCATTGGTTGCGCCTGGATTATCGCAATTCTCGCACTCATACTCATTGGACAGTTCATTCACAGGTTTGATACGGTAGATGGGAAATAGCAATTCGTTACTGGTAACTAAGTTTCGTTTGCAAAGGTTGACGAAGCTGTATGGGTTGATTTGATTCCTACTTACAGTAGGTATGTATGTCCATTCTGTCGGCAAAATTACGAAATACATATGGTGGAATGCATAAAAGCAGTCTCGGGAGACTCGGTCCAGACTATGTCTAAGCCCTTAGACTAACACTTTCAAGACTAACGTGTCAGAACACCCTTTGGAATCCGTATGTAATGCGTGTAGAATTTGTCATTACGATGTTCTAAAAATACTAGTCGGTATGCATAAAGAACGTCAGTCTTAAGTTAGTCTTGGTTTTCCATTGAAAATTAAGATAGGTGTGTCCTTCAGCTAGTCCAAGGCTAGACTAAGCCTAATTTCAGCACTTATTATAGTTTTTTTGAAAATTTAAAGCCTGATGAGTGTTGTCAAGGATCATATGCATGTTCTCAAGCTTTTTTAACCAATTTTAACAAGGTTTTTGTAAAATGTGATAACCCCTAAAAATTCAAATTTAAGCTATGGGTTGCAATATATAGTTATTGTTAAGGATGTGTTAGCCGTCGCCTTATTACTCAATATTGCAGAAAATTTTTTCAAAAAATTTTTTGTGGCAAAATTATTATTATTGCGCTAACAAATGTTTATTTACACGTCTTGAACATATTAGCGTGCACCAAGCAGTTTGAAAAAAGTTTTTATATCTGTAGAACCTATTAGAAACAATATTTCAATGTTATTTTCAAGACTCAACTAAGACTACTTTTCAGAATACCGTTTACCCTCAGTCTTCGGAAACTAGGTCTAGACCCAGTCTTGAGTTCGTCTTACATCTTTAGCGTGTGCAAAAATCACCTGATATTTCGTAACGATGGTCTTAGGCTAGTTTTGTTAAACGTAGTCCAGACTGCGTTTAGCTAAGACTGCCTTTAGACTGCCTTTATGCATTCCACTGATAATGTTCTCATACCCTTCAAGTAAAGTGCATGTGTCGTACTTTTGTCGGCTAAATGGACGTACGGCTGTAAGTATGAATAGACCCTAAGCCAACAAAGTTATTCCAGTTATAACGCTGCATTGTCGGTAAAAATGTGTGTACACTGAAACTTACAGTGGCGTATTCTACTTTGTCCCAATTCTAGTTTGTCCCAACAAATCTGATTGACTGACGCCTATGTTTGTTCAGCCAATAAACTATGAGGTACCCTAAGAAGGCGGAGCTTATCCATGTATTGCTATCTTACTATTCTACTATAGCCTTCACCATAGTGCAAAATTGTGAAATACAGTTTTTATTAAATCAAGCAAACTACAAAATTATTGAAATGAAATAGTGAAATTATTAACGCATTAAGCGTTCGATATATGAACACAATTTCTTGTGGTACTCAACTAAACTAATTTTGTAAACTTCATTCATATTTTGCGTAAAATTAATTCCTATGCTATTGCTAACTGCCTTAAATATAAGAGTAATTATAAATTTAATTTTAAAATTAAAAAATTGGTAAGTTAGCAATAAATAGTGAACCTAGTCGATTTCCAACCAATTCTCGAATGAAACAAAACTATAAATGAGATGTTTTGTGTCTGATATGTTTTGTGTGGTATTACAATCAACAAGTGTCTGTGGTAGGTTTTTGTTATTATCAGCAATTTCAGACTTCATGTTGGCTACGTTTTCCAATATTTATTAGATAATTGTTTTGCCCTCAATTTGTCACCTTAGTCACGCTCCACCTACTCACTTTTGATTGGCCAGTCAATCAAACCGCAACAGCCAATCATAATCATTGGGACAAAGTAGAGTTGGGACAAAGTAGAATAAACCCTTACAGTACACTATTTATGTTTCAGAAACTTTACCTATGAAGGACTTTTACACATTAGTGAAGAACTTAATCTCTTATTGGCACATATAGTCATTTTTTGTCTGGCTGAAAACAAGGTGTCGTGGGTACGTTTCTAATTCGTATTTTTTTGGAAAAATAATATTTCGTGGATTTTCGTAAACTCGGGTTTTAACTAGATGAAAGTACAGCAAAAAGCTGTGCTGCAAGTTTGACTTTTCAACTGAACCAGGACCAGTGTTTAACAAAAACTACTAAATTTATAAACAAGCTCTTCTGCTGAGTGAGAAGTGGTTACACTGTGAGGTTTGAGTGTCAATATTCCACAGGAAATATAAAACGCGGGCATAATTTTCAGACAAAAAATTTGTAACTTCCTCGCGCTGCTCACATTTACCGCTGAGTAGCTCAAAGTCTGTCTTCAGACAAAAATTGCTGAACTACACAGAAAACCGTTTGAAATTAAATATAAAAATAATGAACTTAAATTAAAAAATAAAAAGTCACTTATGATCACATTATATCACTTATATCACTTACATTCTTATAATTATGTTTAGCGAGATTTGAACTGCTATCCACAGATTCAGAGTCAAGAACACTAACCACTACACCACTAAGACAACGGGTTCAAAGTAGTTAATGTGAGCTGATGTGCTTTCTAACTTCTTAGCTTTAAGTCACAAATAGAAACATGAGTGTTGACGTCGGACAGAAGATTGCTCGTATGCACTGATATCAGGGAATAGAAACATTAAATTCATTTATTTAAAAAATTATTTTCATAATTTGTGAAAACAGGACATGTGAGGACATGTGGAAAACAGGACATGAAACAGGACATGTGAGCCTGCATAACATTTTTGCGCTACCGCCTCAGCGGCAGTGCATACTGATTATTCTGCCTAGAGGCGGAATAATTGGAATCAGTTTTTAGCGCTAAGAGTACATAAGCGGTGCTGCGAGCCACCACAAGGACTATGCTTACCATAAGCCTGATATATAGCAGTCATTTTTTCTGCCAATGGGGGCCTAAAAAAAATAAGCAGAATTTAAAACAAAATACAACATAAATAACAACATGATGTGTTTAAATTAATTTTGATGTTAATTGAATTTTGTTTGCTACGTACTTATTTTCTCAGACGGATTTCCATTTTCACGCACGAGCCCCATTTGGCTGTCTGAGTGTTGATGGATAGCTGTCGAATTGGCCGACCAATCCATTATATATGCAAAACAGTTCCAGATTTTAAGCCAATCAAAAATCCTCTCATCTACGTACATTCTAAGCCAGCCAATCCAGTTTGTAGTGGATGGAGCGGAGCGTGTTGAGGAAACTATGCAAATTCGTTTCACTGTTGGGTTATGTCAGAAACGCAGTAGTGACTACTCGCTACTCAGTCAATGCGTTCTTTCTATCAGTCGTGGAGGCGGCGGAGGCTGAAGAACAAATCGACAGCAGTTCCAGATGGTTGCCGACACTCAAACAGATGGAACCATCAACTCGCATGCTTATGGAGTCTCTTGTGCATGCCTCAGTCACAAACTCACGAGCTAGCCTTTTCCTCTTTTCTAGCTAACTCTAGCATTTAATTAAGTTTAAAAAATATACTACATAGTAAGAAGCCTAGGAGTCTAGTAACCTACATAGATCTCTATCTACTTATGTACTTAAGATTGGAAATCAAACTGATAAGTGCCAACTACATGAAAATATGTAACTGGGTTCTTCGTTCTCTGTGAACGCCTCTATGCGGTGGGCTTACTGATTTTGACTGCACTTTTAACGAGTTATTGTACCAACGCATGTAAACAATGGCGCACTGACCAGGAGACCCGAGCTAAACGAACTGCTAAAAGATTTAGTGGAAAGTCGCGTACAACAACGAATAAAATAAATCCATGATTGAGAGTGACTCGCCAGACATCACACTTGTAGAGAGGACTGAATACTGGATAGAATGAATCCTAGGCTCTGTTTACATTTTCGTTCCAACAACTCTCTGCTCAACAAAAACTTACCCCGGATTGCACCAACAAAGAATAAGCTCAAGAATTGCAATAGCTCGAGAATAGCTCAGGAAAAAAATAAATATTCATTGCACCAATATTTAAGCTCGAGAATAGTTATTCTCGAAGTTGGGAAATAGCTCAAAAATAGTCATAGAATAGCTCAGGAATAGCTGAAGAATAACAAACATTATTGGACTAACCAAAGTTAGAGAATAGCTTATTCTCCAGCTATTCCCGAGAATAGTTATTCTCGAGCTATACTCTAATTGTGCAGGGGAAAAGTTGGAGAATAAAACCTCGAGAATAACTATTCTGGAATAGCTCAAGAATAAGAATAGCTCGAGAATAAGTTGGTGCAATCGGCCGTTAAACTTTTAGCTCGAACAGTAACCATACGTTGGCCCACAAATGGAGTTAGTTTCGGTTCGAAATTTAGCCAATTTGGACAACACAATGGCCTACTTAGGGTAACAAACAGCTTCAATTCAAAAAGTAACCCTATTTTAGCCAACAACACTTCTACTAGTGCAAATACTATGTAAATATTGGCCAACAAATTGAGTATTGACCATGTAGCTTAAAACCAAAACAGCAGCCGCCGGCCCGGCCAAGCCCGCAGCTGACCGATACTTTGCGGGCCAGGCCCGGGCGGGGCCGAAGCTCTAAATTACGGGCCGGACCCGCGGCCCGCCACCAGCCCAGTGAAGCAACACAACTGTGGACAGTTAGGGTAGTTAGTTCATAGTTAGTTAGTCAGGCTTTTCATATTTATGCAAGACCAATTTCGCGAATTGATTGTATCTTTTCTGTAACTACCTACAGCAATTGTGTTTGTGTTCAGCAAGTAATTTATTATTTCTATAAATACACCATTGACTACCCTGTATTATTTCACGCCACTATGTCGGAATTTGCCCCTTTTAGGGGCCTACTTGTTTCAGTTAATGCACTGAAACTGAAAATGCATGTAAATCATGCTCAGTTTCAGTGCATTATTAAAGCCTGCTGCTACTGCTGCACTTACCTAGTGTGTCCAGCAAACGCGTGCTGTGTGTGCAGCGCGCGCGCGCGTTTGTGTGTGTGCGTGTGAGTGTGTGTACAGTACATATGTGTGTGTACGTGTCTACAACTCTATGCAAAGCTAGGCAAGTTGATTGATCTCAGTTGGGTATCGACAACGGTAATCGTTTTGTATCAATAGCGGTAATCATAGTATTGCTGTATATTGTCAAGTGCGAGTGCCAAAAGTCGCGTTTAAATAAACAAGATTCATGTGCCTTCAGCAAGCACTGCTTTTCCATTACATTGGCCGAGGGACATCATACACCTTTTGGGCGAAACAGTCACATCAAAAAGATAGAAAACGACAACTGTCACAAACTAGCAGTCAATTTTTATGTCAAAAAGTATAAGCATTAGTCGTAGCATACCTTTATCTATCTATTACAAACTTATAGATACATCACACATAATCACACAAATTTTTATTATTTCTTTATTGGCGTATGTAGGTTTCAACGGCTGTGTAGTCAACTGGTTATAGAGGTATATACCCGTTGGACCTGGTAGTCGGCGGATTGATTCCGTTCTACATAAAGACTAATATGTTAAATAATTATGTTTGTTTCTTCGTTTTTAAACAGTTCCGTGCGACTTCTGTGCTATACTTACATTTCTTTAAATATTAGTGAAATTGCCAAGATTAGGTCTTTAATTGAAATCGAATTTTGTCACCAGTTTTAACAAGTAGACTCCTAAAAGGAGTAAAATTCCTTCGTACAGGAATTGTGTATGTGTATGTTTGTATGTGTGTGTATGTGTATGTACTTGCATGTGTCAATGAAAAGGCCGAAATGGAAAAAAATTGAAACGCAGATGCCCGACTGAGAATCCGCGCACGTAACTTCCGTTTACCAGGCACAGACACTAACCACTGCGCCACACACTTTTCCAGACATCTTGATTTCACTACGCCACAGCTGCAACAGTGTCATTATTTTAACTTTTCAAAAATTTTTACTTTAAAATAAAACCAATGTTGTTTATTGTTAATAAGTCCTATGTTTCTACAAAATAAACTAAATCCCATTGAGAGTCTCAATTTTTACACGTTTTCGTTCTTGTTGTATCTAACCTTGATTAGACGTTGATTGGCTGTGGCTATGGCTAAATGCCAACAGCCAATCAGACTGCTGCCAGACAAAACAAACTTTGCAGCAAAGGGGGGGGGGCACGACTAGCAAAGTTAAATATTGAAAACCAAACGGGTTGCTGCATTAAAGTATTGTCAAATGTTTAGTTTTCTGCATTAAATTTTCTGCATTTTTGTTAAACATACGGCGTTTCATAAGTACAAAAATGTCATGCATGCATTTCATAAAACGTTTTGATTCAAATAATTCCGCCTTCAGGCGGAATAATAACTGAAAGGGCAATACAATACTGTCGATTATTTGGATGTATGGTGTTTCTACTTTGTACAAAGTTGATAATTGCCCAATTATTACAAAGTTAAAATTGCTCAATCAATACAGACCAAAATCAATCATCACTAGAACCAACCCCACCAAAAGCGGTGGTCTACAGGCCATTCTGGGCGCTGGGGCAACTACGAACTATTACTTTTCAGAGTTACATTGGCTTGTTGCTTTCCAATTTCCATAGACCCGGGACTCTTTACATGCTCTTGAGTTCGTTAAAAACCCGCTAGGTCATTTTGATGCTATTTGTCTGGTAAAGATACGACTCTGTTTCTTCACACTCACAACAAATTGGCGATAAAGATTCGTCCTTTCAGTTCAAAGAAATGACCTATGTACGAGGCTACAGTTAGCCGTATAATTAAGTATAGCTAGCATAGTTAGCTTTTAGAGGCTCAAAATGTTAAATTTGAAACAAAATTGCGCTAACGAATATATGAAACTTCGTTGCGGTAACAGTAAAGGTTTGATTACCGCGGTTACCGCAATTTGCGGTAATACTGCGGCAACTACTCCAGCTAAATGATTAGGGCTTGTTTTTGTCCATTTAAGGTGATGACTGCCTAGGTGACAACTTTATAGACACACAAATAGCTTTTAGAGATCCAAAAAGTTCAATTTGAGACGAAAATTTGCAGTTACCGAATACATTAAATTTTGGTTGCGGTAACCGCAGACGTTTTGTTACCGCGGTTACCGCAAAATTTTGCGGTAATTACCGCGGTAATAACCGCAAAAACCGCGGTAATTTTTGCGGTTTGCAGTAATGGAAAATCGTTACCGCGCCCACCCCTAGTTTTTGGCTTCTGACAACCGTGGGTCCCCCTAAAACTTTATTGCAGTGCTACCAGTCCAAAACCCTAATACCTGCTGTTTCATAAAACAAAAAATTGTGTATGGCTGAAGAGCATGTGGCTGGAAAAAAAGCCAAAAATCAGATCTGAGGTGATTTTTGGGTCTTTTATACAGTTTTTGGCTTCTGACAGCCGTGGGTCCCCCTGAAACTTTATTGTTTTTGTATCAATGCAACCACATACTATTTGTCGTTGCACATAACATAAAAGTGTGAGCGGCTTAAAGGTATGTGGCTGAAAATAAAGGCAAAAGGACACGTAATAGGTCATTTTTGTGTACTAACATGCAGTTTTTGGCTTCTGACAACCGTGGGTCCCCCTGAAAGTTCACCACAAATTTTGCATCAATTTATAGGTCTAACATGTTTCCTTCAATAAAATAAAAAACTGCGTGAGGCTCAAAGCCATGTGGATCAATATAGACGCAAACAGTCAGCAGTGGGGTCTCTGGAGGCTTGAGTTGCTTATATGCGCAACGCTGTAATCACCAATTCTTCACCACAATCACAAACTGTCTTGGTATATGCAAGCAAACACATAGATTGTTGTAGCCAAGTAAGATCATCTTATGGTTATTGACAAAATAGCTGCACAAAAACCAGAAAATGAAAACATCGCAAAAATTCGCCGTTTAACTGACACTTTGAGAAGCCATATCACAGCCTAGGATGATTTTTGGCCAAAACTATTTCAGGACGATAATACGCTGGTTAGTACCTACAAAATATGTAAAAATCAGCTAAATCTATTTTTGAGCTCATCGCACCGTTACAGAGCCCAAGTTCGAACTTCTCAAAAATTC
>JASANF010007991.1:0-24682 GCA_030248245.1 Trissonchulus sp. WLG1_4 | reverse complement strand
GCTAAAAAAGTTCCTTGTTCGTCAGCGTACGACGACCTTCCGGAAAAAGTGACCAAGGTCGACCTGAAAGCAACGAACAAAAATTTCTCTACAATAAAAGTAAAAAAAGGTAAGTCTAGTAAAAAATAAAAAAGTGTTCCCAAACACATTTCAATGTAAAAAAGTAAAAAACTGAAAATTTTTTTTTCGTCAATTTACGGCCACCGTTCGTCACGTTTCGCGAAGGATCAAGCTCGTCGTACGCCGACAAACATGGGAACATTTAAATCATTTAGCCAACGCAAATACAAATAGTGACTGCAAAAGATACCTATTCGTCATTGCTGACAAGACATGTCAATCATTATACAAACAGAAAAACAGTGACCTATTTGAACTGGCCTCCTCAGTTAATGTAAGTCCATGACTAACTTTAACTGGGCGCGCACATTCCCGGTAAGGGGATTTACACACAAAAACTCGAAGGACTATTTAGGTTTATACAGTGACTTCAAGTGTGCTTACGGACAAGCAAGCACCGTTACAGACGAATATGAACCAGGTATTAGACAAAAAACAATGTATTGCATTGTTTCAGTATGCAACATTATGCAGCAGTTTAATCTAGTCGCGCCACACTTTACCGGAACGGTAAAATAATATTAACAGACCCAGTGACGCAAAAATACATTTTCTTTGTCAACAAAAGTGCTTGTTCATTTTAGTCTTGTTAATTAGTTAGTTAAATATAATTTAGTTGCTTTGTTGTCAAATTATATGTATTCTTCTTGCATTAATTGCTAATCAACTTATAAATGGTTAATGAAAAACAAATGATGTATGTTTTTAGCTTGTGTGAATCTAAATAATTCCTATTCTTAGTTAGTAGTTAGTCGTTGTTCTATAACACGAATCTGCTGTGCTATAACGCGACTTGGCTGTGCTATAACGACATTCGGCAATATTGTAGCGATTTATTAAGTTTAATAGGTTTGAGTAAGTAAGTAGAAAGAATAAGCCAATTTTTACTCATTTTTGAATTTTCGCACTCAACGTATAACAGTGCAACCTGGCACTCAATTAAACCAGCGACAACGAATAAATACATTCAAACCAACTGTAACCTTGTCATGAATTTTTAAGTATGTTTTGAATGGACTTAATAAGAATGTTAAAGTTATAATTGTAAACTATGTAATGTAACAGATAATAAGCAATGCGAGCGTCCTAAATTCTTTTGCGTTCCCACATTACATGTGGGTTGGATTTGGCCAGGCCTCATCCTAAATATGTCTTGTGCTCTTATATGGTTTCCTTTCTCTTAATAACCCTACTAGCCGGTTACATGATGATCGCAGTACTGGTTGAGGCTTTGGATAATAACGGCAACAGAGGAGTCATTCATTTCACCGAGCACTTCAATAGCATGCCATCTCCTGTGCTGTTAACCTGTCCGTTCATCAGGTAAAAATCCTCACTTATGAGTAGCAAGAGCACAAACTTTAAAAACCTCACTTACCGTAGCAAAAGCACAAAAATAATTATAACTGGTGCTTCTGTCACAATCCAGCTTGTCAGCGCCATTGCCTCTAGACACAAGTTTTAAATCAAATCTAAATTACAGTCTCATCAAAATTCTGTACATGGACAATTTTGAAGTATGAACTCTTGACTTAGTCTTATTTTTAAGTAAACAGAATACGTAGTATATTTTTAGATCAGCGGTTCGTTGTATAACTCGACAAATATTTATTACGCGGATTTCTTCAAAGAAAAATAAAAATACATTTTCTGATTATTTAAAAGCAAAAACTGTATAACAAATTGACTCGTCTGATTTGTTTGACCGACTAGTTTATAGGTCATATTGGATGGTATTATAACGGTTGATTTATTCAGGTTAGATCCGGTCAAGGTCTTGTCTGTGGCCAATTCCATGCAGGTGGACGCTCAAGACCTCAGTCTATATCTAGATGCACTTTTCGGTTTTACTACGTACGCACCCAACAAATTTCACGACAGATTCAAAGAGCTTGCTTCTATTCTACTGCGCGTGAAAAAAACAGTCACAGGACCTTTGAAAGACTATATGAGCGCACATGACATGATCCCTGACGGATTTCATAGGCCTGGTGCATGTACCACTGCGCAGGACTTGGTTCAGGCGTGTCTCGAACAAACTTGAAGCGAACCAAATGTTGCAATGAAACTGGATTCAGTCCCTATGGATTCTATTAGTTCTTGAGTCTAGGAAATCAAACATCCAAAATTGCCACTAGATCAGGTAAGAATACTGTCAGCTACTGATTATATCGTTTATAGTTATAGTTACTGATTATATGAAATGAGATAGAATTAAATAATTAAATGCATTCAACTAAATTAAAACAAAAAAAATTTAAAAAGTAAAAAATAAGTAAATTTGCAATTAAACAACAAAAATACCCTAACAAGTGAATATTTTAACTCGGAGATGCAAAGTAACCCGCATGTATCTGCCATATTTAATGATTACACTTTTGCGGTATCCGTCATTATGAGTCACACTGTATGGGGTCGTTATCCGTGCAGAATGCCTACTTGACTACAGTGTCTGTCAGTCAGTAATGGCTTGCGAATTAGTCGCCCGCGTGTCTCTCCCTCCCACCATTTTTTACGCTTTACGTTACCTGGCTGTAACAAATTTGCTTAACAAGATACCGGCGAGTGTGTCGAGAGACACATTAGTATTTGCACCTCGACCTTGGAAGTGCGGTTGAGATGTTGAATTATTGGTCAGTTTCTGTGGTCTACAATGGTATTTGCACCTCGACCTTGGAAGTGCGGTTGAGATGTTGAATTGGTGGTCAGTTTTGTGGTCTACAATGATTGGGTGTAGATCAAATTGTGGTCAGGCTGGGAGTGGGCTCTCTTCTTGCTTGGCCACTCTCAATTGTGTCGTTGTTGTGATGCTGAGTATAGTTGGCAGAGTGACAAAATAAAAAATAAAACAAAGTAAAGTAAATTAAAATACGATAAATTAGATTAAAAAAAGAATAAAAAATGTTTACTTCAGAAAGGTACGTCGGATTACCGTGACAACAGACTCTTAAAAAATTTATTGTTTAATAAAATTCAACAATAATCTGTCCAACTAAATACAGCGAATATAGTAGCTGATCGACCTACATGCCCTTCCAGTGAACACTGAAAAATTGAACCCACCAAAAATTATACTGGATTCAGAAATTTTGAGTATAGTATATACGCGCCCTCTGAGAGGCCGCGTACAAAAATAAAATAAATTAGCACAACCGAAAAACTTTTGTAAAATAATATACTGCGTTTTGTCAAGTCAATTGACGCAGCTAAGTGCAAAATATCTGAAATGCTTCCATACATACAAAACGTTCAAATTAACTTAATTACATTTTAACAAAACTGGTAAATCAAAAAAGCAATTGGCAAATAGTTATTCATGACAAACACAAAGCAAAAGGACGATTTAACATATTGACTTTATCATTATGCGTTACATATGAAGAATTATTATCATCTAGAATACAAATACAGCATTTTGCTTTTTGACCTGTAAAACGAAACAATCATTTTTATTAGGAGAATAAAAAAAAATTCAGAGCAAAACAACAGGAATACAAGAGAATAAAAAAATAATCTCAAAAAATAAAAGGTGCATCATTACTTTTATTATTTTAGGTGAAACAGTATATCTAAAATACCCCAAACATAGGCCATTGTTTCCGCACATCGGCATTGAAGACAACCGTGGCTTTCTGATTGTCCCCGCCACCGACCAAAGACATCTCACGCTCAACTTCATCCACGTGCCTTTGGGTCACCACACCGTCATCGCCATCAAGGAACACGTCATCCGGCGGATCCAAGACCGAACTTGCAAAATATACATCTTTCAAACAGAACCGATTTGCCGCTACATGTGCGGGGGACACGTATTGTTCGAGGATAATGTTCGATGTCACATGGTCATGGTCTACAACCAGACCCCTTATTTAGACGTTCCACGACCGTTGTGCTTGCTGGACGACTACATTCGCTACGTCTACCCCACCTGGCTCACTGACCGATCCGCTTTCAGCCTCAACACCACCAAATGTCTCAAGACGTGTCCCAAGCCTTGCCAAGAAACAAAGTTTAAATTCACCTTAACCTTTTCAAAGTGAATTATGTATTTTATGCAGTTTGGTTGGGTACTCAATGCCTGTGACTGCTATTCTAGGCGTATGTAAGCAATGTAAATCATACGCGGTTCTGCAGCATGGCATGATCAGCAGGTTTCTACTGGATAGGGCATTTTTTCAAGTATACTGTTAGAAAAGTGGGAGTCGGTTTTGATGCTTTTCATCGCATTGCACTTAACTGAGAACTAGAGGTTATAGTCAGCACAGTCTTGAAAATAGTTACAACTTTTAAATCTGTCTTGCCGATTTTATAAAAAAAACAGACGTGACTACATACTTAAGCTATTAGTTATTATTGTTGCCAGCAAACTTTTTGCAATTGAATTGACACGCTGCAAAATATTGTTACTGAAGTCAGCAATTTTGAAAACCAACCAACAGCATTGGCAATAATTCAGTTTCGAAAGTTGCAAATTTGCTTAAACATATCAAAAATGTGAGGCCATGTCTCAATCATAAACATTTTTTATGCATACAAATCTTATAAAACTCAGTTGAACTAACAAATCTGTTCTTTGTGCTTTATGAGTTATATAATTTTTTTATTGTCTATCTTTCTTTTTGTCTTTACTCGGCTAAACTCGTGCTTGGTTTGACAACAACTCTGGATTTAAATAATTTATTTTAAGTCATGCGTCAGTAATCACGCTTGCCCATGAGTCTCTCAGCAGGATCATAATTCAAGAGTATTATCTGTGGACAAGCACTGATTTGGTCGCCAAACTTGGAGGGGTTGGAGGGATTTGGGTTAGAACAATAATTGATTATTTTTGATGACAGTTTAATTGCCAAAATTTTATTACAAGGTATAGCTAACACAGAATACTAAACAAATACATACTAAAACAGAGTCAATAGGAATTAAATCAATAATAATTATCATGGTCAGTTTGCTCAGAAAACCATAAAAAACAAACATTTAAGTAGGATGTCCGTTTTTACTAATTTCTATGCAGACTAAAATGTTTGTGCTTTTTTTGTTTAGATCGGAACTTCGTTACTTGGAATTTTCCATATGTTTGTACTTTTCTCGGAATACATTCTACATGTTATGCACAAACATGTTGGTCACACAAAATATCGAGTATAATAACTATCACAGACTGTGTTTAGTTTTTATGCTTTATTGTTTCTTCTTTAATTGACAATCACGTCTTTGGGCCTCTTTATCATATGGTAAATTTAACCGTGGTTAACGGTTGGTTAGCTACATTTAACCACGGCGTGGTTAACTTAACCATGGTTAAATATTGCGTCTTTATCGTAACACTAGTACAAAATAATCACGGCGTGGTTAATTTAACCATGGTTAAAATAAATTGTCTTTATCATACTGAGTTAACCACGGCGTGGTTATATTAACCACGGTTAAACTATCGCGTCTTTATCATGCAGAGTTAACCACGGCGTGGTTAGTTTAACCACGGTTAAAACATTGCGTCTGCATCATAACCCCTGGTTAGTGGGCGATATAAGGAAGTTGTACATAGCCCATTAAATAATTACAGAAATTTAATTGGGTCGAAATGTTTGGGAGGGCTGACCGGACAAATTTCGAGGAACTCGTCCCCCTGATTGACCAAAAATTCCGTAAATGTGGCAAATTTTGGTACAATTTTTGAAAAAGTGCGAATTATACGCAATCATACCCAAATTTTCTTGCTTCGTTCCCCCATTCCGCCCCTCATACAGTGGGTACAACGGGTCAAGCCCACTTTTTAACAAACATTTTTGTTCCTCACTTTCTGGCCAACCATGGTCACTTTTGGTAAAAAAGAGACAAACAGGGAACGTTTTGGCACAGTACTGTACATTTACCTATTTGCAGTTATATACAATCGTACGTATGAATCCGTATTACACAACTTATGCTTATAATGCATTTGTACAATGGTAAAACGACAGTTAAGGGGGGGTGGGAGATTTGTATAACTGAAAATTTTAGGTTCTCCGATTCGCTTCAAATTTGCACACAATGTAGCCCCAGGAGAGGCGCATCGCAGATGTAACAAACTGGAACCAATGCTTTTGCCAATTTTTCACTAGGGGTTCCCAAAATTTTGCGTGTAAATCACAGGTGCAAAAAAAGTTTTCTGTGGTCACAAAGCGTCCCTTTACTCGAAATTTTTATTAATACTGACGAAGCTGATTTTTACATGATTCGATAACTGAATGTCATATCTAAACCGCTGTTATCTATTTTTTAAATTTTTTACCATAGTATGAGCAGTGACGCCAAACATAAGTCACTCAATTTTGAAGGTCATAATAAAACCTGAAGGTCTTTGAGTCTTTGAAGGTCGCTATACTCAAAGACCTTCAGGTTTTATTGACATTTTGCTATTAATTTTTGGTTTGAAAACACAAATATATAAAAATTCCAGATCATAAGATTTTGCGCGTACATATAGGCTACTACTATGCAAAGTTTAATCCTGATTGGCTTGAATAGTTTGTGCTAGAACTGTCCAACTATGGGCAACTTTTAGGCATTTTGGCGTACTTTTGCCTATGTAAATAACTGACCTACACTGAACCAAAAGTGCGCCTTCAAGCATAATTGTTTTTATCTGAAGTAGAGGTACCTTGGGGGAGTAGCATGTGTGAAAATAAGCAAAATTGGAAAACTTTGATTTTTGACTTGGGTAGCCCCCCTCCCCCCGTAAGCCAGAGATCTCTTTATAATCAAATTATTTGATGAATACGTTAGGTATCAAACAAAAAATTAGGCTTTACTAAATAGACCAATTATTCTGCTTTCATTCGACCTATTATATGCTAAAATCGGTTGAACTTGTGAATAGTTATGATCCATAATGTACACATACCTATCACAATTTAAAACCTTAACCACGAAAACTTTCGTGGTTAAATTTGTATGATAAAGACGCGCCGTGGTTAATTTAACCACGTGGTTAATTTAACCACGCTTGTATGATAAAGACGTTCCGTGGTTAATTTAACCACGGTATGATGAAATCGCGGATCCAAAATATTAGCGGCACAATGCAATGATTTGACAGCCATATTTGCTGGCAGAGAAACTTTCTCACGCAAAAACTGTTTGTCAGGCGGGGTCAAAATAGGATGATGGACATCAAGGTGGTTTTTAAGATTAGCAAAAAATTAAAAAACAAGGCTTTCCACTGCATTCAGCAATATATACCTAAAAAACCGACAATAGTTTAAAACCACCGCAGAAACTATCCAAGCCGGCTTGAAAATTTTCCGGCCACTCCCAACCCTAGCTGTGGCTCAACTTAGCTAGACCACGCACTTTATTGAGAACCAAAAACACTAAAAAATTTACTAAAGACCACAAATACATCTGAAAAGCGTAAGAAACAAATAAGTAAGGAAAATGATTCAATGATTCAAATAAAATGGAATATAAATGATAATCGGTTAACACAGTAAAATATCGACATAAGTTTATGGTAAAATGCCATTACAAAATACTGTTTAGGACGAAACATACTTACTCATTCTTAAATTACAAACTTTTCTTTGTAAAGATGTTCCTTTATTCGGTAATACTGGCAATACATACAACCACGGTCAAAATTTGAGAGAGCCTTTCGAAAATGTTCAACTAGAGGAACCTAAACTAATTTCATTGTCGACCCAAAACACCTAAATTTTATAAAATCCATTTATAGCCACTTTTGCTCTTACCCCGAACCTCAAACATGTATGGATGGATACATATAAAAAAGCATGACAAAATATATAGTAACAAAAAATCTTTCAAACGATATAAAAAATTAAAAAACTATGTAAAACACAAAAGCTGCGCCAAATAAATAAAGATATAACCTGCACCGATTTCTGCAAAACACTAGCAAAAAATAACGACTATAAATTACTATACCGGTTGACATATAAACAAATAACCGTGAACATTAACGACTGCAATTGCACGAAATCATTGACGCAGCCAAAGGGGCTACCCATGATCAGATTTCATAAAAGGCTTCACAGTAACAGCAAGAGTACATAATAGTGGCTCACCCATATAGAAAAATAGTGAGATACTATTATGTACTCTTGGCAACCGCAACCCTTTTAAGACTTGCGTTATCCTATTTTCGCCATACCTTGGAAAACATAGAGAAGTCTAGGGTGGGGCATCTCATCGTTAATTCGAAAAAAATAATTGACAATAAATTTTGGTAATGGTTCTGATCACAAGTCAGCCCTTTTCGCGTGCAATAAAAAAAACAAATATTACATATTAAATTATGCATATTTGGCTGAGTCACTATCGTGGCGAGGTGTGGGCTGTTGAGATATTATACCATCACTAATCACAGCTCGCTGAAATAAAAAAGCAGATTAAATTTATTAGCTAACTACTTTACTGCTAAATAATTAACTCTAATTTCGGTCGTATCCCCTTCGTACGAAAAAGGAGGCCGCTGCGGGCATGAATAGAGGAAGGGTAAGTGTTTTTACATTCGAGCTCGCATCTTTTTTTAGTGTTGAGAAATGAGACTCCAAAATTTACCTCCCTTGAACAATGCGGGGTCAAAACTTTGACTCATAAAAAATACCAGCGGTGGGTTTTCCCCCGCCTGCTACACATACACTGGAATGCATAATGCACTGGACTGCGTCTCCGGAGACTGCCTTTATGCAGTCAGCGTGCCTGTGTTCTTAAACTTAAAGTTGATGAACTTTCAGCAAAAATATTTGAGAAATTTAAGAAAAGGAGAAAAGGGCATAGGTATCTCAAAACTTTCACAGTGAATTTTGCAGGAAGTTAGCTAAAATACCTATCCCCAAAAGTATTTGCAAATCTTTTATGATGGTTGTGCACCCAAATTGTCTTAAACATAAGGTATATATTAATTTTTTATTCCTATTATAATGCTAATCAACGGATCAGTGATTAAGGACAATCATGGACCGGGCTTTAATCTGCTTAATCAACTGATCTAAAATATAATCCCCCTAATCTGTTTAATGGGATTCTGTTTAATCAACTAACTAATCCTCTGTTCACTCCTAAACTTAATCCCCCTCAATCAGCTCAATCCGGTAATCCTGTACCACAGGCTGACCCAGACTGCAAAGGACTCGCAGCGAACAGCCTTACTCCCCTTAATCTGCTTAATCTGCACTAACTAATCCTACTGACCCAGACTGCAGAGGACCCGCAGCGAACAGCCTCAGCATGAAGTCAGCCTCTTCGCCCGGATGAAAGGTAGAGGGAACCAGGACATAGGTGCCGGGCGGCAGACGGAAATGTCCGGTCACTTCACGCAAGTTGATGAACACAGGGGAGCGCGCACACGCCTTGCTCTCGGCAAAAAAGTCTGTGCTCAGCTTAGAGCCCGGATTTTCCGGGACCTAAAAAACAGAGAAACACTGCACGTACAATATAATTATTGCAGTAGAAAGATTGGTTATTTTTCTAAATTATTAGATATTAGATAATATTTTGATTATATATAGTACATGTTTGGGTTCCTTTCATGGTTTTTTTAGGTCAAAAATGGCGTCATTTGCAGAAATGAAACTTAAAAATGACGTTCAGAAAATAAAAATGACGAAGCTTTGACGAAAGGTTTTGAGAAAATATTGACGCTGATTTGACCAATTCGGCCTAAAAATTGAAAAAATTTCCAATTTTTCTCCGGGGGCTGCCGCCCCCAGTCCCCTGCAACTTAGTGGCTGACTCGTATTTGTTATTAGCTTTCACCAACGCCTCTGCATGTGTACACGAGTACATTTACCTACCAGTGCACTGTGACGTTCTACTACTGTCGTGCTTTGCATTTATTTACCCGGCTCGAAAAAATTTCTGAAACGTCTCCACTTGACCAAGTTTGGCCTAAAAAGCGGAAAAAATCTCCAATTTTGTTTTTGAGGGTTGTCACTCTTAGACCCCTGTATCCTTGTGGCTTACTGTTCTTGGTATTCTGAGCTCAAATTTTAGCTCTGATGTTTTCTATCGGCGAAAATTAGTATAAGGTACGGAAAATATTATGCGATATTATCAGCAATTTTTTGTGTTAAATTGCAAAAAAAGTGCACTTTAAGCACTATTACAAAAAATCGAAAAGTCATACCCTCTCCAAAATTTTTTACTTTAAATTTTACCGAAATCTTCGGCACACAGATGTACCATGGAGGTCTGGGAGGGAAAGCCAGTGTTTTTTGCGTCAAAAAGTGCGAAATGCCTCACTTTTTTGGCCATGTGCGTCCCGTGACGCACTTTTTTTCGGCTTAAGCTGAAAGAAGTCGTTGCTGATTTGGCCCAAAAAATGCCGAAAAACCATTTTCGTCGCTAAATTTTTGAAATTACCAAATTGCGTCAAAACCATCAAATTTTCCCAGTTCTCTAACGTTTCAAACTTGATCGTAGCAAAATCGTAGTTGAGGACGGCCAGTGCCATAATTCAGTCATTTTCACGTGCTTCGGTAGCACTATATATAATTGGTCTTGGCACTTTTTTTTTCAAAATGACGCTAAAAATTTTGGGCATGTGCGTCAGACGACGTAAAATTTTTGACGAAAAAACCATTGGGGCAAGCTCCCCCATCCCAAGATTTCAGATGCCGGGACAAGCAAACCCTTCTCAAAGTTAAAAAAAGGTGCCCGAAAACTCAAAATTTTCCTCAGATTGCTTCAAAAATGAGCAAAGAGCTAAAAAATTGCAAAAAAATATTCAAGTTTTGAAAAAATTCAATTTTTCCCAATATGTCGGGACAAGATCCCCTAAAATTTTGAAAAATCTGGAACAAGCCCCCTCAGACTGAGACCCCATGTACATGCATACCTGTATATATCAGCACAACTTAAAGTACCCCTCCCCCTCGCCTTGGCGGGACCCTTCCCTCCCATCGGTCTTCTAAATTTTGACCCGCCTCTCAAAAAATGCAATTTACTCCTTTTTTGCCTAAAAACACAGATTTCAACAAACTTTGGCCAAAATTTAGGTAAAAATACGCTTAAACTTCATAAAAATGCTAATTTTTAAATTTTGGCCGAAAATTTTCTCTCGGTACGCCACACTGTAAGATAACTCTAACTAAACATTGACCAAAAAATGTATGTATAGAACTTCATTGCTTCATAGCAACTCAGTCGTTTAAGGGGGCGCTCTGAGTAACTTCCAATAATTCAAATTGCTATATTTTTTGTTTCTTGCTGATACGAACTTTTTTGCTTAAGTTTAATCAAGATGAACACCAGGCAAGCATTTTTGCAAAGTTTTATGAGTCTCGGAACATTTTAGCAAATTTTATGACTGCATCAAAATTGAAATTTTGAAAAATTTGACTTATTTTTGAAATGACGTAGCTCAATGGTGCCTCAACCAAATTTCACAATCTATAGCTTAAATTGAAGACAATTACATATCTTGCCGAGGTGCCATTTTTGTCGAATTTTCGTTACCGGCGACAAATTTTTAGTTATTTTAATTTCTATCAAAAGTGACGTTTTAAAAAGCCTATCATATTGAGCCAAATCATAATAATTACAATTCAAGAAGTTCGGCACCTCCATATACGTCTGCTTTAACAGTCTGCAAAGTTTCAAGCGGATCGGTTTTCGCAGCTGATAGTAATCTTAAAAAAATGTACGCTATAGCCCATTTTCAGAAACCTGAAGTTTGCCTACACATACGTATTTTCCAAAAAATAGAGCTAATTTTTCTGTACTAAAATCCGTTGAGAAAAGTTTCAGAAGCCAAAAAGTAGCCAACGAAAAATTAGTTTGAAAAATAGTGCATTTTTGTCAATATTGGTCAACGTATTTTGGAAATTTTTTTAAAAAGGTTTGCCTACACAAACGACTTTTTGAAAAGTTGCAACTAGCAATTAGCTACAAAAAACTGTTTCAAAAAGTATAAAAAGCCATATAGAATTTTTTGGTATATCGATTTGAAGATTTTTTCCCATTGAAAAATAGGTTAAAATTTCAAGTTGAACCAAATTGGACGTTATATACATCAAATGAAAGCTAATTTAATTTGCAACAACTTTTCTTCTTGAGTTTATTAACAATAACTTACGTGAAAAAGTTTATCGCCCAAAGTCGGTTATTCAGAGCGCCACCTTAAGATAACCCCCATAATGTATATATCATGCGAAAGCATTTTTGATGGAGATTTTCATGAAATTAAAATATTTGAAAAAATTTTGAGTCAAAATTTTTAATTCAAATAAAATTGATTTTTTTCGGCTAATTATTTAAAACCTAATGTATTATAATATATCATTCGATAGCCCTTAACATTCTGCGTCGAATGATATATACAACATGACTATAGCATGCACCTGTCAACATTTATCGATTTTTTAATTTTTGATTTTTCCATTAAAAAACGGCATTTTTGGTCCTTTTAATTCGCTGTAACTCAACAAATACTTAACCAAACCCGACAAATTGTGCATCAATCGACGCGTTGTGACCCCGGGAAGTCTGTGAAAGTGATAAAATTTCAAAATTGACATTAAGTTTTTTAATATTTGTCAGGTTTACAGTCATTTTTCAGCTATTTTTGCTCAAAATTGGGTAAAATAATTATTACCACAAAATAGTTCAGTTCTTTAGCTTTCATTTGATACCAAAAACATGCACTTGTGATTTAATTGAACAAAGTTATGCAGCTAAAAGAAATAGCTGTTTTCATCACTTTTCAAAAATTAGTGCATGGTCAGCGTGTCATGTGCATGCGTGAAAACATTCTACGCGCTGATATGCGTGTCTAAATTTTTGTGGGCGCACAAACATACTGTGAATCATGAATGAGTTTTTGTTCCTTCTAGAGAAGGAACTATTGTTTTGAAATCGACTCTGCGCAGTGTTATTATGGCAGCCACATGGTGATAGGCGCACATGATAAACACGTAAAGTCAGTATGGGAACTGACTGCTCTTTTTTTGAAGGCTTCAATTTCTAATGACGTAATGCTCAATAACACTTTTGCCTACGTATTGAGTTGTCATTTTGCTAAAATTTTGTGATTTAAAAACTTGTATTTTTATTTTTTCAGACGAGATACACACACATGCTAATCACGTGTTTGTCTAGACGATGTCTGTTTTCATACTTTTTTTCTACATAGTCATAACCAAACAATGATAGACATCGAAGTAGCGTAGTCGAGTGGTCAAAAGCGCTAGTCCGAAAGTTGTTGTTATACTACTTCGAGGGTTCGACCCTTATACGCTTTTTTGCAAAAAAATTAGCTGCTTTTGTCAGCATAAACTGTTTTCACAGGTGTTTTCTTTGTCAAATATGCGTACTGTATGTTGCAGTTCCAGGAACTATGGCATGATTTTTCGAAAAAATTGTTATAGTGTGATTTCAACACAAAAGCTCTGAATGTAATAATCAAATGTACACAGGTATTAGTGCATTCTATGCATGGAAATACACACAAGTAAAATGTAAAAGCGAAGCTGAAATCTTATGGGTAAAATAGGCAGAATTTTTACTCCGCGAAGGAACCTTGCCCCCTTTTGGGGCCTGCTTGTTTTGTATAACTTTGTTCAGTTAAATCACAAATGCATGTTTTTGGTATCAAATGAAAGCTAAAGAACTGAACTATTTTGTGGTAATAATTATTTTACCCAATTTTGAGCAAAAACAGCTGAAAAATGACTGTAAACCTGACTAATATTCAAAAAATTTAATGTCAATTTTTGAAATTTTATCACTTTCACAGACTTCCCGGGGTCACAACGCGTCGATTGATGCACAATTTGTCGGGTTTGGTTCAGTATTTGTTGAGTTACAGCGAATTAAAAGGACCAAAAATGCCGTTTTTCAATGGAAAAATCAAAAACTAACAAGTCGGGTGACATCAACGGGTTGCCGACCGGTGTTAAAAGACCCTCTATTCTAAGCAGAGGACCCTCTATTCTAGGTAGAGGACCCTATGTTTTAGGTAAAGGACTCTCTAGATTAGGCAAAGAACCATCTAGATTGGGCAAAAAAGTTCTGGAGCCCAAATTACCCCTATGGGCAGGCTGCCCTAGGGGTGTCATCATGGAAGGGTCCCGAGGGCTCCTAGACGAGAATGGACCTTGGATTCGTGTTCCGGGGCCCAAATTACCCCTAGGGACGTCAAAATCCCAATTTCGAAAATTTGACCCCTGGGGACCCCCTGGGCAGCGTGCCCTAGGGGGGTCATGGAAGAGTCCCGAGGGGTTCTAGACGAAAATGGACCTCGGATTCGTGTTCCGGGGCCCAAAGTACCCCTAGGGACGTCAAAATCCCAATTTCGAAAATTTGACCCCTGGGGACCCCCTGGGCAGCGTGCCCTAGGGGGGTCATGGAAGAGTCCCGAGGGGTCCTAGACGAAAATGGACCTCGGATTCGTGTTCCGGGGCCCAAAGTACCCCTAGGGACGTCAAAATCCCAATTTCGAAAATTTGACCCCTGGGGGACCCCCTGGGCAGGGTGCCCTAGGGGGGTCATGGAAGGGTCCCGAGAGGTCCTAGACGAAAATGGACCTCGGATTCGTCTTCCGGGGCCCAAATTACCCCTAGGGACGTCCACATCCAAATTTCGAAAATTGGACATCTGAAACCCATCTTTTACACCCTTTTATACTAATGGCTGAAACATAACCCCAACAGGTTTCGTCCATTTTCCCTTCAAGGTCACGTGACGCGGGCCCCCGAGGGGCCACGAGTCCATAAAGTTGGGGGGTGCAAGTACTAATGGTAGAGATCCCTCTACCAAAGTTTGGGACCAATCCGACCAGGGGGGGCTGAGAAAAACCTGTTTCAAATTAGTGTCCGGAGAATAATAATAATAATTAATAGGATATAAACTATCCTAAGCATAATGATAAATATAATAATCCAGTTTTTAATGTACCAAACCGAGTTTCAAATATACCAAACGAAAGCTCATAACCCGCTTATCATTTTTCGGTTAACTCCTAAGCTTAATTCTTTTTATGGAAATAAAATTAATTTTTGGAACCAATCCATAATGTTAAATAATACAAACAAAATATTTTAAACCGATTTTAACTTACCGTTGCTGTAACCCCCGTGGTGTAGTGGTTAGCATTGAGGCGTCTCACCCCTCTGGTCGCTGGTTCGAGTCCAGCCGGGGGTCGTTTTTTTCAAATTTTAACTTAGGATCTTTTTAGCAAAATGTATTCTACGAAAGTGTTCTCATTTCATTAGTAAACATTGAGATGCAATACGTATATACCGCTTACCATTTATCTGGCCAAAAAGTACCAATTTCGAAAATTTTGGGCCCTGTTTGGCATCTCCCCAAATATTACTTAATCAGATACTTTTTCAAATTTTTCATATTTTTGGTTATCCGTATATTTGCTATACGTACATATACTTTCCTAAGATACCCGACGCACTAAACTTGTAATAATTAATAGGATATAAACTATCCTAAGCATGATGATAAATATAATAATCCAGTTTTTAAGGTACCAAACCCAGTTTCAAATATACCAAACGAAAGCTCATAACCCGCTTATCATTTCTCGGTTAACTGCTAAGCTTAATTCTATTTATGGAAATGAAATTAATTTTTGGAACCAGTCCATAGTGTTAAATAGAACACACAAAATATCTTAAACTAATTTTAACTTTACATTGTCGTAATCCCCGTGGTGTAGTGGTTAGCATCGAGGAGTCTCAACCCTCTGGTCGCTGGTTCGAGTCCAGCCGGGGGTCGTTTTTTCGAATTTTTAACTTGGATTTTTTAGATTAACGAAAGTATTGCATTTCGATCACATACTTGCGTATAGATCTAAGACATTTCTTCATCAGAAATTTTCTCAAATTTTTTTGTCCTTTTTGTGATCCGCGTATTTGCTTCACGTACATAGATTCCTGACATACCTGACGCACTAGACTTGTATTAATATTAATAATAATAATAATAATAACGGACATGACAGATACAAAAGGGTTGCTTTTTGTTGCTTCGCAACTAGTCGGCAACCCAAAAAATCTATAAATGTTGACAGGTGCACGCTATAGTCATGTTGTGTATATCATTCGACGCAGAATGTTAAGGGCTATCGAATGATATATAATACATTAGGTTTTAAATAAGTAGCCGAAAAAAATCTATTTTATTTGAATTAAAAATTTTGACTCAAAATTTTTTCAAATATTTTAATTTCATGAAAATCTCCATTAAAAATGCTTTCGAATGATACATACATTATTGAGGTTATCTTAAACGACTGAGTTGCTATGAAGCAATGAAGTTCGACACATACATTTTTTGGTCAGACTTTAGCAATATTTCTGCAGCGCAACGGTGCTGTAAAGCAATAATCCAATTTTGACGAACGAAAAATAAAAATGACGACAGGAGTTTAAAAATAACGCCAGAATGATGAAATCCGATTTTTAAAAAAACTCTGGACTTCCTTTTAATGTTTGAGTTGCAGTCTAATCCTAACACTTCTACTACAACTCCCCTTTACCGCGGCTGTTAATAAAATACACACTCTCAAAAAAATTTATCATAAATTTTGAAATATTTATATTGTTTAGAGGAGTGACATTAATTGAATCAATTTCAAAAGTCTCTCGTGATTGAAACCACCCCCACTCAAAGTCATAGGGCATAATGGCAATGAAAGTACCCTAGATTATGGTCCCTACATAAAATCTTCTACTCACGTTAAAAACTCTAAAGCTATATAGCTTACTGAACCTACTCAAAAATCTCCTGCTCACATCAGGGTTTTTTTCAAATCCGAGACTGCGTCCATTTTGCGTCCCGTTCAAAAAAATTGCGTCCCACAAAATGACAGTGCGTCCAGGTGGGACCGTGCTTTTTATCGGTATATTCAGTACGTTATTCACGTTATTGACATTCTCGGTGACCGACCCTCGCCATTCGCCAATAACAGAAACAGTAGCGTAGCCACAAAAATTTTAAAACTAGAATTCTTTCTAGAATTTTGCAATGACGTGTAAAATGCACGTTTTAGAAATTTGACAACTTGAAATTGCATTGCAGACGCCAGATTACCTATAATTTTTACGCAGAATTTAGTCAATTAAAGACGTATTGGAAATTTAGCGGCGGGGCTATTAAAACCAAAGTAAGAGTGTACGAAAGCCGAGTTTTAACTTCTAAATTTAGGGACTAGTGTCGGGACGAAAATCATAACACTAATCATAACTAATCATAATGGGTTTTAAACTATTATCGAAACCCATTGTAGTTGTAGTTCAAGCTTGAATCGTTAAAGACCACAGAAAATTTTACATATTTGATAGTTTCGACGCAATTTTGGAAACTTTTTAAAAAATTAAGCGAAAAAATGCTATTTTTGTCACATTTTGAACTAAATCAGCTAAGACTTCTTTCAGCTTCAGCCAAAAAAAGGACGTCACGGTACGCACATGACCAAAACCAAAAAAGTCCACAATTTTTGAAAAAAGGTGCGGCGTTTCACATTTTTTGTCGCCAAAAAAACACTGGCGTACCCAGAAAAAATAGTCAGGGGAGTGAATTTTCGATTTAATGTATTGGATTAAAATACACTTTTTGGCAATTTTAACACTTTATTTCTAATTTCAAACACAATATGATTAAGCCACAAAGTTTCACGGGTCTGGGGACGGCAGCCGCCAGAAAAAGAATGAGATTTTTCCAATTTTTAGGCCGAATTTGGTCATTGGCCGGGTCTTCCGAAATTTCTGTACGGTTGAGCATCGATTGTGAAAATTGTGAAAAATTACACAAAACTCTCAGGACGGCTCGTTGCTTTTTGGCCAAAAAGGGTAAAACATGCGTTAGTCTTAATCCTGTATAGGTGAAATAATGTTTTATTAACATTTAAATGTACAGTCTACTGCATTAAGTATAATATATATAACAAAAGTAAATCTGCGAAAAAAAATTGATTTTGCTAAAAAATTTCAAGCTTTTCGCAAAATTGCGAAAATTTGCCATCAAAAAAACCCAGGGCGTATCTGAAATTCTTTTTGGCCAGGCAATAAAAACCAAAGGTGGGCGGACTTTTGTGTTAAAAATTAATGGGAAAAAATTTCGGGTGAAAGAGTTCTCTCCGTTCCCACCCCCTGAGTACGACTTTGCTAGCAACAATTAATACACTAAAGAGTGTACTGAGCTAATAACTAGTGCCCAATGCACCCATATACACATGTATATTTTATGCTTTTATGAAGTATAAAAGCAATGGCCACTAAGCTACAGAGTTGTAGCTGTAGGGGCCTGAGGACGGCAGCTCCCAGAAGAAAATTAGAAATTTCTAAATTTTTAGGGCAAATTTGGTCAATTGGAGACGTTTCGGAAATTTTTTCACAATTCAGGCACCAGCACCTGTTCATGGCCTTTATATTTGGGGATCTTTTAGTCAGCTTTGCAAAAAAATCACTGCGTCCAGTTTGCGTCCCGCTAAAAAAATTTGCGTCCAGCTAAATGTCATTGCGTCTGGACGCACTGTGGGACGCAAAAAAAACCATGACTCAAATTTAGCTTTAAAATTTATAAATCTGATCTAAAATCATCCTAACCTGACCTTAACCCAAGTCTCTGCAAGTGTGTAACCGAACGAAACCAGTTGCCATAATGTTTCACACCGACCTGATAAACAGCAAATCCAATGGGCAAATTGTCCAGCCCCTGATGTCGCAGGTTTCGGCGATACTTTTGCAGCAGGGCAAAGACACAGGAGCAGAGTTCGTCGGCATCGCCCGGATCCGGATCCGACAGCTCAATCACAAACTGCGGATTCATGGCGAACGTATCTGGGAGAGAAAAAAACAAAAAACATTCAACGGTAGCCTCACTCACAAATCTGGGCCTGCTTTCATAAACAATGAATCGCCGCTTTCATAAACAATGAATCGCCATTCATTAGTAACACTTCCAGAAGCTAGCTAGCCTATCTACCGAGAGTGGGTTAAGGGGGTAGTGTCGCGAAAGCAGTCGATTTTGCGCGACTATAAAACTTTTTCAGTGAAAGATAGGTCATTGTTCTTTAAATATTCTAAAAATATGTTTCAAGGCAAATATTTTTGCCAGGTTTCAGAAAAATTTATGTAGCATACAGTTAACAGTGAAGTCGCAAAGTCGGAAAAATGACGTTTTGAAAACCTATTCACATTCGATAAATTCGTCACAATTAAAAAACTTTTTGTTTAGATTCTTTACACAAAGTAAAAGTACATATGCTCTAGTTTATGCGCACAAAATTTAGTGCAAATTGCTTGAGTGGTTGTGGAGTAATGCTTGCTTGAACTGTGAAATTGTGCGTAAACGGTAATGTACTTTAAGCATTAATGATAAATTGTGAAAAATTTAGACACTTATTTTGAAATCAAAAGAAAAACGAACCTTCGTTTTTGATTTGTCTTATTTGTGGCCAAAAATTGTGCGTCAGAACATTACAAGTACTTCACAAGCTGGCCAATCTGATAGCTGGCTTGATTTTTTGAACTTTTATGTCTCTATTGTGTGCTGTCTGGCTCACAAATGGTGATTGGTTAAAAATATTGGTAGATATCGGTAGTCCAGTGTCTGGCTGTATTTATTTGACACCATATGGCATTTCACTAGTTTCCCAGTGAACGTACAATTTCAAAGCAAAAAGTTCTCATTTTGCAGCCTATGAGCAAAACTGCTTTGGCGACACTACCACCTTAATTGATTCCGCAATCATACATGTAACGGGGTCAAATTTGGGGGGGGGCTCTCCGGTCACATTTTGGGGATCCCCCCCGGGTCCTCGATTTGGGTGGAGTCCCCCCCTCATACATGTATGTCCGCAATTATACACTTACATTCCCAAACTGTTCACAAATTTGGCAGTTAGGAACCAACCGAAGAGCTAGCGGCCTAAAGTCTGAAAAAACAAGCACCGCCACTTACTTAATTTGGTAGCATGACTTCTGCGACTACTTGCTGTATGTACTCTTGATAGTCAACATCTATTCTTTGTTTCGTTTTCTCAAGTGGTGCCACTATTTTTTGTCAAGACTTTAATAGTTTAGGGGACAGCCATCCCCCCTCCCCACCAGGTGCTCTTTCCATCATACCAATGAAATTCCGGCACCCCCCTGCCGTGACACCGTCGGTCCATTCCGAGTCGTGATTCTGGGTGGCCCAAGTTTCTCCTGGTCTCAATTCTACGCCAACCATTTCGGCGATCTCATCAAAAACCTCCGGACCAAGATTGCAAATTTCCACCGTGTCAAAATTATCCATGAAATCCTGATAGCTCATCCTGAAATTTTGGGACGGGTTGCAAAACGACACCGTTATATATGTTTTGTTTCTACATAATATGACAATAGTGCCGTCTGTATCAGTGGAATAAAATATCTCAGGGCCGTATTCAGATACTAACTGAATTAAAACTTGTCTGTTCACGAACTAAAATTAATTTCATAGTGTGTAAAGTAGAATAGATTAAAAAAAATTTACGAAAGGTGTTATTTCACAAACGATATATGTATAGGTCAAATTTCCGTTTTTAATAGCAAACGCAAAATATCAAAATAATCCCAGAGTTGATTCAACAAAGCTTACAAAACATAATCGTACAATATGTAGTTTGGGGGTGGGATGGGAGTAAGGCTTACGCCAAAATTCGGTCCCATCCCGCTAGGAGTAAACGGGGACTAGGGCAAATTCTTTATTCGCCACTCATATTTTGCCAAAAAATGGCTCCCATTGTCCCACTGACCAAAACTCTCCATCGTGGTCAAAGCGCAACCCCATGTTGTCTCGGTCTTCGGGGGAAATGGACTCCCACTCGTAGGACCCATCGCTCCAGGCCCCATTCCACTCCTTCTGGTTGCCCCACGGGTTGCGGATGCGCACCAACGGCACCCGACCGCTCGGACCCTCCACCTGAAACAACAATGATGACAGGCTGCCGGTCTGACTTGAGCCTGGTTCATACTTGCCCCTGTACTTGTCCATATCGTCTTGTCCCTAGGACCGGTTCATACTTGTCCTTGTCCCTACCGTTTTGTCCTTAAGCAAAACCAAGACATCTGGCCATCCAAACGTGATAATTTTTCGCATGATCAAATAATTGCTATAGAGACCAGTCTGCTTGCGAAAAAAAGTCAAAATAATATTGTCAATTTTCACAGCAGCTGAATCAAAGTATGCTCCTGTCCCTATGTGCTTAAGGACAAGTATAAACCGGGCTTTTACACTACATTTATGTAAGTCCTTCTAACATGTTTTTCGTAGGGCTGGGTCTGGGTGTGAATCTTTTTGGTCAGGAGCCCTCAATTTCAGATGGTGTGCCCCTACAGGCTTACACAGCCCAAAGTTATTTTCAAAACATTTTGCAAGGACTTTTTATTAATAACTGTAGCTATATCTCTGTGGTGTGCATATATACGGTTTTAGCTAATACATGTTAAATTTAGCATCAGTAAAGCATTAATTGCGTAAAAAACAGTTTATCGCCTACAAGAATTGCGTCTCATCGAGACTTTTGTGAGCCCCGCCCCCTCCATAGTGGGTCTGCCCCCTTCCATAAAATTATGCCGAAAAATATGCCCGCCCTAATGTATCAATAGTTTCGTGATTTTTCGAAAATTCGCCAACGGAAGGAACAACAGTCCGAACCGGCAATCGGCATAGGAACAGAGATAAGGACAAATTTTGCTGTTAAAGACTTGATAGTGGTAACTTTTTTTAGATGGGTAATTCGACTAACAAAAACTAAACCGAGCCCTAAAACTAAAACACTAAATAAAAACTAAACTAAAAACAATCTTCTTCAGTATCAGATAAAAATTAACGACCAAAAAATTGTTCAAGCCTACTTTTGTGAGTATATACTTTCGTCCCATCAAGACACCGCCTAGCAGTCTAACCTAAAAACGACTCTTCATTTTTGTCGTAGTTTGAAAACAACCTATACAGAAAAACGCTTTTTTACAGCCGACAGGTTCCCTGAAAAGTTGAGGAAACTGTCTTACAATTTTCATCCCAGTAATACTGTAGGCGTGTCCATTGGCCAACCCGTTGTCCAAAATTTGCTCCCCAAACTGACCAGGCGCTCCCTGAAAACAAACGAAGACACAATGGAACGAAACAGACAATTTTATTACGCAAAAATCGACATAAACGTCATGACGCGCAAACTGAAGCGGTAATATGGCACGTAGACGAAAGCTGACATCTGGCTAATATTGCCGCAGTGAGCCACCTTGGCATATCAGGCGCAGACCAGCTAACACCGTACACACCAATCCCGTTCAGAAACTCAGTACCTTTTGACGCGCTAATTGAAGCGGTAATATGGCACGTAGACGAAAGCTGACATCTGGCTAATATTGCCGCAGTGACCCACCTTGGCATATCAGGCGCAGAGCAGCTAACACCGTACACACCAATCCCGTTCAGAAAGTCAGTACCTTTTGACGCGCTAATTGAAGCGGTAATATGGCACGTAGACGAAAGCTGACATCTGGCTAATATTGCGCAGTGACCCACCTTGGCATATCAGGCGCAGAGCAGCTAACACCGTACACACCAATCCCGTTCAGAAACTCAGTACTTTTTGACGCTCTAATTGAAGCCGTAGTATGGCACGTAGACGAAAGCTGACATCTGGCTCATATTGTCGCAGTGACCCACCTTGGCATATCAGGCGCAGAGCAGCTAACACCGTACACACCAATCCCGTTCAGAAACCAGTACCTTTTGACGCGCTAATTGAAGCGGTAATCTGGCACGTAGACGAAAGCTGACATCTGGCTAATATTGCTGCAGTGACCCACCTTGGCATATCAGGCGCAGAGCAGCTAACACCGTACACACCAATCCCGTTCAGAAACTCAGTACCTTTTGACGCGCTAATTGAACCGGTAATATGGCACGTAGACGAAAGCTGACATCTGGCTCATATTGCCGCAGTGACCCACCTTGGCATATCAGGCGCAGAGCAGCTAACACCGTACACACCAATCCCGTTCAGAAACTCAGTACTTTTTGACGCTCTAATTGAAGCCGTAGTATGGCACATTGGCACGTAGACGAAAGCTGACATCTGGCTCATATTGCCGCAGTGACCCACCTTGGCATATCAGGCGCAAAGCAGCTAACACCATACACACCAATCCCGTTCAGAAACTCAGTACCTTTTGACGCGCTAATTGAAGCGGTAATCTGGCACGTAGACGAAAGCTGACATCTGGCTAATATTGCTGCAGTGACCCACCTTGGCATATCAGGCGCAGAGCAGCTAACACCGTACACACCAATCCCGTTCAGAAACTCAGTACCTTTTGACGCGCTAATTGAAGCGGTAATATGGCACGTAGACGAAAGCTGACATCTGGCTCATATTGCCGCAGTGACCCACCTTGGCATATCAGGCGCAGAGCAGCTAACACCGTACACACCAATCCCGTTCAGAAACTCAGTACTTTTTGACGCTCTAATTGAAGCCGTAGTATGGCACATTGGCACGTAGACGAAAGCTGACATCTGGCTCATATTGCCGCAGTGACCCACCTTGGCATATCAGGCGCAGAGCAGCTAACACCATACACACCAATCCCGTTCAGAAACTCAGTACCTTTTGACGCGCTAATTGAAGAGGTAATATGGCACGTAGATGAAAGCTGACATCTGGCTAATATTGCCGCAGTGACCCACCTTGGCATATCAGGCGCAGCTAACACCATACACACCAATCCCGTTCAGAAACTCAGTACCTTTTGACGCGCTAATTGAAGCGGTAGTATGGCACGTAGACGAAAGCTGACATCTGGGGGTCGTTTCAGAAACTTTACATAAGTCTTATGGGTCCAATAAAGTCTTACATATCGTTATAGGTGTTTCAGAAGCTTGACATAACTTCTGGATCACCTCATGTTCTATCATAAATTTATGTTTTCCACCTAAATTTATGGGTAGCCTGATAATTACTACATAAATTTATGTAAAGACTTCAGGCTACTCATAAAGTGCTAAATGTGGGTGCCGAGTTTTCTCATAAATTCAGGAGAACGTGAGGGCACCCATAACTAACCTTTGAGCTAAATAATTGGTACAAACCTCAAAAACAGCATGAAAACTGGTTCGCTGGGTAGAGCATAAAGTGGCATCGTTTAGGGAATGTATTTTTTAAAACTTTATTGAACTTTTCTGAAAAATCTGATTTTAAGATTTTACTATAAAACGACAGCAGCAGGTATGGTGGTAACTGTTATGCGCTTTAATAATCAAATCGACTAACGAACCTATTCATTACTTTTTAAATTGAGATTTTAAACGCGCGCACCCTCAGTACGAAAATCAAAGCTGTGATCGTGCTGCTAGGCATCTAATTGTGCGAGCGCGTGTGCGTGCACATTCCATGCGGTTTTCAGCGAGAGCATATAATTTTATGTGAGAACTTTATGGGAGAACTTATGGGAAGGTTATGTGAAGACTTCTGAAACACTTTATGTACCACTCGTAACCTTCTCATAAGTTCTCCCATAAATTCAATTTATGTAATACTTTATGTAAAGACTTATGTAAAGTTTCTGAA
>JASANF010007990.1:0-12463 GCA_030248245.1 Trissonchulus sp. WLG1_4 | reverse complement strand
TCGAACTCTGGCGATTCTGCTGATGACTAAAAATGCAAAAATGCGCCTTGCGACCACAATTTATATACAAATGCTCAGGGCCACCGTGCTCACGTGGGGAAAACCTCCGTCCCAGAGCAACTCACCAAAAAAAAAAGATGCAAGGGTGTGTGACTAGGCCACCTCCGGCGCGTGTACTCGAATAAGGTGCAACGAAACAAAAGGACGAAAAGTGACCGGCCCCAATGGGACGGAATTTTTAACCAAAAACTAAAAAATCTGCGTCAGGACAGAAGGTGTGCCGCCCCTAAACCCAAGCTGCAACGACTTAATATTTTACGCAACGCGTTGCTTAAAACTTTGTTTCAATGCAAATTTTATTTCAGAAATTGGAAAAGCTCAGCTTCCTCCTTGGGGTTTGCCAGGCGCCTAGCCAAACAATGAGGTACAGTTTGCCGCAGCTGGCAGCCGGAGCTGCACAGTACGGCTGGGAGCCGCGCTGGAGCCGGGGAGCGTTTTTTAAAAAAAAATCAACTAGAAAAAAACGTTGACAATTGTGAAAAAAATTCAATTTTTTTTTTGAAACAGCATTCTTTAATTGTTCAACAGTCACGCCCCATTTTGAGACATACATATGTCTTTATATACTCACTCATACGACCAGTATATATAGTTGGCACCGCAGTCAAAATATACTGATTAATTTGACCAAATTTTTGACTTTTTGTCAATGTTGATGAAAATTTTGTGTGAGATCACCTGAAACCGGGACCAGTCAGTGGCCAACTATATATACTGGTCGTATGAGTGAGTATATAAAGACATATGTATGTCTAGAAATGGGGCGTGACTGTTGAACAATTAAAGAATGCTGTTTCAAAAAAAAATTGAAAATTTTTTCACAATTGTCAACATTTTTTCTAATTGAATTTTTTTTTTAAAAACACTGCCTCCGGCTCCGGCTCCGGCTCCGGCATTTTATATCCGGCTCCGGCTCCGGCTCCGGCAAAATTTTACCTCCGGTCGTTCGCTAGCCTGGGGGCGAGAGTTCCCAGAAGCTGCAACTTTTTTAGAATTCTGAAATAAAATTTGCATTGAAAACAAAGTTTTAAGCAACGCGTTGCGTAAAATCTAAGTCGTTGCAGCTTGCAGGGTTTAGGGGCGGCAGCCTTCTGTCCTGACGCAGATTTTTTAGTTTTTGGTTAAAATTCGTCCCATTGGGGCAGTCACTTTTCGTCCTTTGTTTGTTGCACCCCCTTTATTCGTACACAAAGTGCACACACCCCCTCCATACACACCTCCCGTGTGGGGTACTGGGACGGAGGTCTGAGCCACGTGACACATAATTGCAGACATTTGTATATAAATTGTGGTCGCAAGGCGCATTTTTGCATTTTTAGTCATAGCAGATAGCAGATTAATAGGCATATCAGACTAGCAAATAAACATAAAAAAGTCATCTTGTCATATAGTGGTGCGGGAAAAAAAAACCCTACGCGTTTTGCGGGGAAAAAAACCCTAGTGCTTCCTAGCCGAACCGTTAGACATAGGCGCTTTTTGAGTATGTAGGTGGAAAGCGCATCCCAAACTGACTTACCAAACCAATTTCTGTACAGTTCTGAGGCCTGTAGCATTTTTTATGAAATATCAAAATTTTGCATGTTGAAAAATTTCAAAGTGACAAAATTTTCCAGATTTTTGACTTGTCATAATTTGTCACAAAAACACTTTTGGCCAACGCCGTTTGCATTTTTCAAGAGAGTTACCTTTCCACTTGAATCCAAGAATGGTAGATGCGGGCGGTGTTTGTCCACCGTTTCTAATGTAATAAGCGCAAAAATCTATTTTTAATGCATTTAAAAACTAAAAAATGCACATTTGGGCAGAAGTCATACCTGCCAAAACGGGTCGATTTTTGAAGTATTATTGTGAGTCACATGGGTGTCGGAGAAACGGTTTTTTAGTCCATACTGCCGCCTAAGAGTTGTAGAACACGATGAAATTTAGTTTATACTCACTGCTAATAAAACAACCGGAAAAAGTGGTAGGGTTTTTTCCCCGCATTAGGGTTTTTTTCCCCGCATAGGGTTTTTTTCCCCGGAGGTTTCGAGGCTTATTACTCAGAAACGTGAGTAGTTAGAATCCATTTTATTAGTGCAACAATTAGGCGAAAGATGGCCGTTATAACAGCCGCGAGCATTAATGGATCCGATTTATGTGGAGCACAGGACGACCCGAAAAGTTGAAAATAGGGTTTTTTCCTCGCACCACTATATAGCATTGATGAATTGGGGTCGAAAGCCCCTCGAAAGAAAATTTTGGAAAATTTTTGAAATTTTAGTGTAATTTTGGGCAACTGGAGACGTGTCGAAAATTTTTTTCGGTGGTGTCATAACACGAAAGGGGGACCAGACAAACAAGTGAAACAGGGGGGCTGAAATCGCGAAAAGGGGGAGGGGTAAAATCGCGACGATGATTGGGGGTATATATTGGAAGCTGATGTCCTCCCAGCCTCCCCCGCGGGTACGCCATATCTAGTTTTAACTACCATTTTTTCTCTTGTTGAGCGTATATATATAAGTAAGATTAGAACGAAAAGGTAGCCATAACAATTTTGAAAAGATGTAGAAAAATTGTAGAAAAATTGTAGAAAAATTATAGAAAAATTGTAGAAAAATAGTAGAAAAATAGTAGAAAAAATGTAGAAAAGTTAATGAAAAGAGGATGAAAAGTGTTTTAATTAGCATTTTTTCGCCTGTAGAGTGTGTATATAGGTAAGGTTAGAACGAAAAAGTAGCCGGAACAATTTCAAAAAGATGTTGAAAAATTGTAGAAAAATTATAGAAAAACTGTAGAAAAATTTTAGAAAAATTGTAGAAAAATAGTAGAAAAAATAGTAGAAAAAATGTAGAAAAGTTAATGAAATGAAAAGTGTTTTAATTAGCATTTTTGGCTACATACACGAACTGAACCAGTAACTACATGATTGCGATACTGGTGGGTCACATCTAGTCAGCTTTAACTGAGCCCTAGCACATACACGAAAGCTGACATCCTTCGTGATGAGCTCCAGTGACCCACCAGTGAAACATAACTATAGCAACTAGAAACGTGCTATGCTTGCCCGCTTACTTCCGATACACCTCTGTTTTACTGAAGCCTGACAGCACATACACGAAAGCTGACATCCTCAAGCCATGCAAGTCTCAGTGACCCAACCAGCGACACGCCACCAACAGAAGCAACTATGTACATGCTTGCCCGGTTACTTCCTATATGGCGTTTTACTGAAGCCAGACAGCACATACACGAAAGCTGACATCCTTCGTCATGAAGCTCCAGTGACCCACCAGTGAAACATGACGACACAGCAACTGACGCTCTACATGGCTTGGCCGTTTCCACAACACTCTACCCATGAGCTGCAGCATGAAGGCAGCCACATCCTTCATGAGCTCCAGTGACCCACCAGTGAAGCATGACTAACAGGCATCATGCCAACGCTGCCCGCTTACTTCCTATACACCTCTGTTTTACTGAAGCCTGACAGCACATACACGAAAGCTGACATCCTTAGTCACTAAGCTCCAGTGACCCACCAGTGAAACATGACTACAGAGCAACTGACGCGGCACATGCTCGCCCGGTTACTCCCATAGACACTTCAGGAGTGCAGACAGCACATACACCAAAGCTGACATCCTTCGTCATGAAGCTCCAGTGACCCACCAGTGAAACATGACTACAGAGCAGCTATGCTCTACATGCTGGCCCGCTTACTTCCAATACACCTCTGTTTTACTGAAGCCTGACAGCACATACACGAAAGCTGACATCCTTCGCTGATGAAACGGCTCTCAGTGACCCAACTAGTGAAACATACTAGACTACTAGAGCAACTAACGTGCTAAACACGCCCGCCCGCTTACTTCTTATACACATCTTAGTCTGCTTTACTGAAGCCTGACAGCACATACACGAAAGCTGACATCCTTCGTCATGAAGCTCCAGTGACCCACCAGTGAAACATGACTACAGAGCAACTGACGCGGCACATGCTCGCCCGGTTTACTTCCTATACACCTGTTTTACTTAAGCCAGACAGCACATACTAGAAAGCTGACATCCTCCGCCATGAAGCTCCAGTTGACCGAACTAGTGAAACATGACTACAGAGCAACTGACGCGGTACATGCTCGCCCGGTTACTTCCTATATAGCAGGCGGGGAAAAAAACCCACCCCATTTTTTGGGGGAAAAAAACCCACCCCGGTTCCGGAACTTGGGTATATGGTACAGGTCTTATACCCAGCGTATAGTACAGTCCCTGGAGGCAAAAGTTATATAAGCGGTATCCAAACGGGGTCTCGTTGGTACTTTTTATGAGTCAAAGTTTTGACCCCCCATTTTTGACCCGACATGGCTCCAAGGGAGGTGAATTTTGGAAACTCCATTTCTCAGCACTAAAAGATGCTAGCTCAAATGTAAAAACACTTTTACAGAGGACTACCCTTCCTTGTTTAGTGACCGCAGTGGCAGGTTCCTTCATCTTTCGTACTAGGGGGGGCATGACCTAAATGATGGTAAAAAAAACCCATGTGGGAAAATCACTTTTTGAAAATGGTCTGGTGATGTCGAAAAACCGGAACTACTCCAAAAACTCATCTTAGTGCAAAAAAGACGTTTATTGTTAACACAAATGCGCATACTGACACTTTCTTGATCGATTCCGGAATACGGGCCTAGTAGTCGGACTTTGTCATTTTGAGGTCCCTTTGGAGCGGAAAGTAGATTATCTGGTATGATTGCCAGTTTTTTGTATGTTTTTATAATTATAACCTGTTAATTTCTCTTGTTTAAACGCCAAATAAAATTAAACTATGCCCGTCATGACCAGTCACACCCACTTACGGTACCCTTCATGGAGGGTCGATGGCGCAAAAAGTAGGCATAAAGTGCAGATTTTGCATGTATTTGAAGCGTAATAGCAACTTTTTAGTTGCTTTAGAGTTTCAGGCGAAATTAATGTTTGTTCAAATCTGAAAATTTAAAATTTTATAATGGGCTGCTAAAACAAAGTTCAACTCTGTCAACCCTAGGCCCCATAGCAAATCTGCGCATAGTTTTGGCATCAGGGGCCTCTACTATGAAATACGTGCCATAGCGTTGAAAAACTACCGGGGGGTTTTTTTTCTGGGTTTTTTTTCCCTGGGTTTTTTTTCCCGGCTTTTTGGCTTCCCACAAGAATGGTAGAATATCATAGCATGCACCCATGCAACTTATTGCTATTGACAGAGAATGAGAAAGTATTCATCAATTGTATAAATTCCTTTAAAAACATGAAATAAGTTAATAAGTATATATAGTAAGAGGAAATTATAACGAAGTTGAACAATTAAGAGCCATTCAACGCTAAATATTGAACAGTATATATAATATACACAAATTATACGCAATCCAAAACTCGACGCAACACACATCCTATCCACTGGCGGTCCCAGACTTCGATTTCGGGGGGGGGGGGGCGGAGGTCTGAAGAAATTTTTTGACTTTTTATAATAGCGTTTTCCAGCTTTACGCTAATTTGTTATAACCGCAGCCATACCAAGGGCAATGAATTGAGTCTGTTTGTAGTAAAAACCATTGGTGTACCCAGAAAAAATAGAGAATTTTTCAATTTTTAGGCCGAATTTCAACTGGAGACGTATCAGAAATTTTTTCCGACAGGAAAATAAGACACATGATGGGAACGTCACATCAGACAGTGTTTTACACAACTGAATGCAGCATAATATACTCGTGTAGATATGCAAATGCAGCATAATGTACTCATGTATACATGTATAGGCTTTGATGAAAGATAATAAGAAGGAATAGTAAGCCATAGAGTCGCAGGGGTCTGGGGGCGGCAGCCCCCAGAAAAAAATTGGGGGAAATTTTTGATTTTTAGGCCAAATTTGGTCAATTGGGGACGCATCAGAAAAATTTTCCGGCCGGACCATAAAAACCACAGGGGGGACCCTTGTGTAAAATTTCAGTCGGGAAAAATTTCGGGGGGGGGGGGGGGGCGGCCCCCCCCCCCCCCCCCCCCCCCCCCCTGGGACCGCCCCTGATCCTATCCTGAAATAAAGTGGCAAAATAATAATAATAGTACGGTACAAAAAATAGTATATATATATACATATATAATATGTATTTAGACCATGAATATATAGACGTAACCGTTATACAGCAATGGAGAAAACACATAACACTAATGCAGCAATAAAGAAAACATGGAACACTAATGCAGCAGCTAGATAAAGTGTTCAAAATTCGTTCAAAAATAGTCTAAAACATTTTAAACTAATTTTGAACCCGTTTTGAACGTTCAAAACGAGTTTAAAATCTGTACGCTGGCTGCAGAATTTGTTCAAAACGAGTTCAAAAATTTTTGAACTGGTTTTGAACAAAATGCGCACGTTCAAAACTTGTCCAAAAGCGTCAGCGTTTTGAACTAGTTTTGGACTAGTTTTGAACAAATGGTTTTCCTGTGATATAATATAGAAAAATATATGATATGAATGTAAACAAAAACAAAAATTGGCAAATAGGCAGAAAATATGGCCTAAAAGGCCCGGAGATTTCTGCCAGACAGAAGCTGGGGCATTTTTAGAATTTTGAAATAAAATTTGCATTGAAAATGCAATTTTAAGTCACACTTGTCGCAAAATTTTCTCAGTAAACGGTCAACGGTTACTCAGTTACTGTCGTGTGTTAATGATTGGACTGCTGAAGTAGATTCTGGAAGATACGTTGATGTTCTGTACATAGATATCGCTAAAGCTTTTGATTCCGTGTCACACCCAAAACTTCTTGAAAATTTAGCTGCTTTTAACTTTGATGTCAAATTGCTTAATTGGGTCAAAAATTGAGTAACAACTCAGTTTGTTAAAGTTGCAAACTGCGTATCCAAAGAATGTACAGTTGTATTTGGTGCACCCCAGGGGTCCATCCTTGGTCCCTTATTATTTTTGTTATATATAAAAAATTTATCTGAAGTTGTTGAAAATTCAAAGATTTCTTTATACGCTGATGATGCTAAAATTTATTTTTCTTTTGCAAAAAATTCGATCGATGACTCTTTTGCTCTTGACATTTCTCGAATTTTTGAATGGGCACATAAAATGCAATTAAAGGTTGCATACCAAAAGTGCTTCCTAATTCATTTTGGTCATGGAAATCCACAAAGACCTATAACAGTTGATTTCCACCAATTCTTAACAACTAATTCTGTGAAAGATCTTGGTATTTTTATTAGTTGGGACTTGAAACCAAGTTATTGTCCAGTCTGCTTTGCGAACTATAAATGTTATTTTTTTGACTTTTGAATCACAAAATGAAACTTTTCTAGTCAACTTGTATAAAACTTATGTTCGCTCTAAGCTCGAATACGCCTCTGAGATATGGTCTCCATGGCTGAAAAAGGACATTAAAATTATAGAGAGTGTTCAGCGTAAATTTACAAAGCGTCTACTTTCTGTGCGAAATGAAAGCTATAAGAATATATTAAAAATTTTGAATTTGCAAACTCTTGAATTAAGAAGACTTATGAAGGATTTGGTGCTTGTTTTTAAAATGAAGTCCGGGCTAGTTGATCTAAATTTTAATGACTTTTTTACTTTGGCCCCAGCGACTTCCACCAGAGGGCACAGCTATAAGTTAGTGGCACCTCGCTGCAAACTTGACTGTAGAAAATATTTTTTTAATGTTAGAATTGTATCTGTGTGGAACTCCCTCAGCGATGACATTGTGAACAGTCCTTCAGTCAAAACTTTCAAGACCAAGATTTCTCAACTGAGCTTTGAAAAATATATGACCTATGTTTTTGATTAGTTTGTACTAAAATCGAAAATAGACCAATATTTATATATATTTTTTTTAAATTATATGCGTCTGAATTTTTGTTTTGAGCTTTTTCAGTAGTTTTTTGGGTTAAATGCAGTTGGGGGGGGGGGGGGGAATAGTGGACCTATTTTTTTGAGTAGAGCACCTTGGGGGAAGCATTTTTGCTTCAAGAACCCCTATTTCATTTTTTGGATTTACTGAGATACGAGTACGACCCCCCGAAATCTGAGCCCTCAGTGAGGGTATCAGGCTTAGGCTTAGGCTTAGGTTCAGGCTTAGGCTTAGGCTCAGGCTTAGGCAATAAAAAATCGAAATTTTCAGAAAAAATCCTGCCAGCTTAGCAGGGTTTTTTTTTGGGTCCACGAGTGGGTCCAGACTCAAGATATCTTAACTGGACCTAGCAAAAATTAACCTGACCCAAGCCAGACCCAAGTCTATAATTAGACACCTAACTACTTTAATCACCCCAGTAAGTGGCCCGGCTGAAAAAAGTTTCTGATACGTCTCATGCTGACGAAATTTCGACTAAAAATGAAAAAATTCTCCAACTTTTCCTGTGGGCTCCCACCCCAAGACCCCCAAACTCTGTGGCTTACTATTCCTTGTTGTTTCCCGGGTCCCTTGGGCTCGCCCAATATGAGCAGGACGGCTATAGTCGCTCCACTCTGCAGGGGGTCTCCGCAAGAACCCCCAGAGTTGGGTCAAACCATAAGTGCCTAAGCCGGAAGATGTGTGTGCTTGACAGTCAGTAAGTAGGTGTTGCAAGTGCAAGTCACTTTCGTCATGGTCTGAGTCCGCGCAGGCCGGCAATTTTGCCATGCTGATTCTGTGTATGTCTTTATGTATATACATGTATATGATCCCAGAGCGGTGCAGTGGCCCTTGCAGCTTAGCTGGGCCAATATTACTCTGGTATGCTGGGGTAGCGTTTCTTCGGTTTGGCGGTTCGTGTTGAAACTATTACTTGTTTATTAAGCCCCTGAAACGTCGGGACAGCCCCCCCCTCAAGTATAGAAAAATCCGGGACAAAGCCGCCCAGACCGAGGACCCCGTGTACGTGTATGCAATATGCATGTGATGATCTTTCATCAAGCGTATGCGTGAGCATGACTACGTACATGAGTACATTATGCTGTATTTGCTTGTTTAATACACTGTCTGAGGTCATGTTCCCCAATTTTTTGATTTATATACCTGAACTGGAAAAATTTCTGATACGTCTCAACTTGATCAATTTTGGCCTAAAAATTGAAAAAATACTTATCTCTTTGAATTTTCTGGGGCTGTCGAACCCAGACCTCAGCAGCTGTGTGGCGAAATGCTTTTGCATTTGCGATGGTAGTTTTTTAGTTAAGTCCATTGTATCCCATTACAAAAAATCGAAATGTCATTGCCGCGAAACTTTTCTGAGTACGCTAATGAGTGCATAGCACAGATGTACATGGGAGGTCTGGGGGGGGGCAACCCCCCCCCAGATTTGAGATCCCGGGACAAGCCCCCCCTCAGATTTGACCCACCGGGACAATCCCCCCTATTTGCCGCTGAAAAAGGTGCCCGAACACTCAAAATTTGCCCCAGATCGCCGTAAAATGCTCCAAAAATGAGCAAAAAGCAAAAAAATTTCTAAAAATAGCCAAAATTTGCCAAAAATTTTCTCTTTTTTGGCAGAAATTCGAATATTTTGCGTTTTTGTCCGCTCAAGCCCCGGAAAAGTCGGGACAAGCCCCCCCACAGACCGAGACCCCGTGTACAGGTATGGTACATATAGTACAAAAATGACTATATATGTATTATGAATATCTGTGTACGACATAAATTTTCTTGACCCAGACAGTGCTTAACTGGACCCAAAGAAAATTAACCTGACCCAACGTGGACCCATTGTCGATTTTGAAAAAAAAACCCTGCAGCTTAGCCTAGAGAATCCTGCCAACTAAGCCTAGACGATGCCTTAAAACATCATAACGCACTCAAAACTATCCAAAAACAAAGATTACAGCCACTTTTGGCTTCGAACTTTGGCCTACGTTCATTTCCAAAAACACTGAAAATGCAGCACGGGTCATAGCTCAGAAAATCCAAATTTGTGAATAGGGGTTCTATTACAAAAAATGCTTCCCTCAAGGTGCTCTACTCCAAAAAATAGGTCCACTATTTCCCCCCCCTCCCCAACTGCACTTGATCCGTTTTTTTTCTTCATACCAGGGTGTCACTTCAAAGCCCTAGTTAGGCCACGTTTCACCCTTCTCAATGAGAAGTTCTCATCACCGGTTTTTTTTTAAATTTTTGTTTTGTTCTTCGTTCTGATATATATCTCTTGTTGTTTTGTAACTGTTTTAGATAATTGAGCTATCCTCTTTATAACCGCTGTTGTTAACTCTATTATTTTGTATTGGTTGTGGTGAGTAAACTTTTTTCTTCTTCTTCAAATTATAGTGGTTGCAGGGGTCTGAGGGCGGCAGCCCCCAGAAGCTCTGAGCTTTTCTAGAGTTTTGAAATGAAATTTGCATTGAAATTGCAATTCTAAGCAATATATACTTGTCGTGAAATCATAGTGGTTGCAAGGGTCTGCTAGCGGCCGCCCCCAGGAAAAAAAATAGAGATTCTGGTGGCGAGCATGCTCAGGAAAAATGTTTTCGATTTTGAGGCCAAATCGCATCAATTTACTGCTATATATTTTTGTTATGCGGCTTCAAAAAATTTCCTTTGCTCTGGGCAAGAGGGGGGTGTATGTATGTATCCCCAATGTCCCCTTCACTGTCCGCCCTCTTGCCTCCTTCACGAACTTGTCACCCAACTTGAAATGACTATTACTTTGTAAATACTTGTTCGATTGTGATAATTTTGCATTCATCGTATTCAGAGAGTCAGATTTTGTTATGTGAGCGACGTCGTTTCTACTATATATTTGTATTTATACGGAAACAATAGCTGAGTTCTCCCTCCCTCCTGGCTACGCCCATGAATATGGTATTCCGTTAAGGCTGACTGACCTAGTGACCTGGTATTCTTTTGCTGACAACTGTCTCTGTAGCATAGCCTCTTATGTTCATTTCTTATTTTTTGTTTTAGACAGCCCAAGATGCCAAAGGAGCGTGCTCGAAAAAAAGCACGACCACATGGAGATATTCAGAAACAAGGTAGAATTTTTTTACCACCATTATATCTATGCATTGTGCTTGTATACAGCTGGCATATTATTAGGCCAAATTTTATGGGGGGGAGTTAGGCCAAATTTTATGGGGGGGAGGGGTGGGTGGCCTACTGACTCATATGAGGTGGGGGGCAGGGGGGGCATCGGATTAAGTAGAGGGCTCCCTTCAGCTCAACCCCCTCTAAAAATGCTAGTTGTGGTATTGATTATTTCGTGTCGCGTACACTGCATTTTCTCACAGTTACAACCCTTCTTTTTGTTGTGTTTTAGGTATCTTGTTCAATACGGGACATGGGCAACACATTTTAAAGAATCCGTTAATCGTTGATTCTATGGTGCAAAAGGTGATATGATGATTTTTATAGTTATTTGGTATTTTGGTCGTAGTCGAAGAGAAAACAGGAAAGATTTGAGGGAAGTATATATTTATAATGTTTGGTAAAATCGCTAAGCATGTGTTTTTCGGTGACTAACCATAACTCTGGGATAATAGAGTAAATTTAAACGCAAAAAACGACACATTTTAGCGTTTTTCGGTCAAAACAATGCTAATTTTTGACCATAGCAGCATCAAACGTAAAATTGGAGCTCAAAACACCAAAACTTACAAAAATGGCGGGCTGGAAAGGTTCCAGAAACTATAAAATTTGCAATTTTTTCAAAATTTTTTGACATAAAACCTGTAAATTTACTAAAAATGTCATTTTTGTGACAATAAAACAGCTAAAACGATACACTAAACAGTGTATTAAGCAAATACAATTGCGCGTAATGCAAAAATATGCACATGTACATGCTTTCATACAAGATAGAGGCAAGAAGAAGGCCACAAATTAAGCTAAAATGTTGAGAGCCACACTAAACCGCAGCTGAGCCACAGTGGCTCAACTTCATGGGGAAAAAACCCACGTCGTTTTTTTCCCGCATTGGGTTTTTTCCCATGACTTTAGGTCAGAATTTCTCCCATGATATAAATGATACCAAAACATTTTATGCTGCATTTTAGTTCTTATGGTAAGGCTTGATAACAAAATAAAAAGAAACTTTCAATTTTGTGTATTACTTGGGATATGACCGAAAGTTTCCAAATTAGGTTTTTTCCCGACTGGCTATAGTTACCCAGTCAAACTTTCTGGCCCGCCTCCCACACCAAAACTTTCGGCGGTGAATTTTTATACAAGTCTCTTCCCTGAAGTCCCAAACACCGTCGGTTGCAAAAAAGGTTTTAGTGTCCGGAGATAAGCTTCACTTCTGATATTGCTTTTGGGCAAAATTGGTAATTATTATTATTTTTTTCGGTGTTTTTTTTGCAAAAAATGCATTTTTTTAATGCATTCAAAAAATTCTAATACATTATACACACACCCAGATATATATTAGGGATCGACCGGATCCAAAATTTCTGCCGGATCCGGATCCGGATCCAGTCTCAACGGTTCAAAGG
>JASANF010007988.1:0-35229 GCA_030248245.1 Trissonchulus sp. WLG1_4 | reverse complement strand
AATATTTAGGAAAAAAGGCGACGTTTTGCACTTTATCACAAAAGAACACTGCTTTAGATGCTAACAGTAGCAACAAATTTTATATTTGACTAAGTTGGTTGGATCGATTTATTCAAAACTTTTCGGCACAAGCAGCCCCAAGCTACTGATTAAGGGGGTAATTGCGTTTTTAGGTGTTTTTTTGAAAGGCCATAGCTCAGCGTTTACAAATTCAAATCACAAGCGGTCTTTTGCATTAGGTAGAACAATATCATTCCTAAATGTATGCCATGTATTGAAATTTAACCTGTGATTTTGTTTCCAGTATAAGCGACTAAAGAAAGGTCCTTTCCAAAATGTTACAATTTTTTACAAAAAGTTTGCGCCACAGCTCTGAATCATACGATTACCTGTTGGGGCTAAAAGTTGGTAAGGTTTTTGACATGTTTAAAATCCCCAGGCATGTCCCCCACTTTTTTAATAACTAGTCAATTTACTGAGAAAATAGCTGAAAAGCAACCGCACCGAAAATTTAAGATATTTTCTTGTAATTAAAACCCTCTAAAAATGTCCACAGGTGACATTTCGAAAAAGTGAGAGACATGCCTGGGGATTTTGACCTTTACAGTGCTGTCCCAAAAATTTATGCTCAGGCGTCACTTATAACTTGAGTACTGGTGGCGCAAAGTTTACATAGAAATCACAAAAACCTCGAAAACGCAACTACCACCTTAAATGCATAAAATTACTGTCATTTACATTTTGTGATTCACAGCAGCTACAGCGCACTCTACTTTTTTCAGCGCCCCGTGAGATGCGGTCCAAGTATGGTTCTCCGAGTCATTACGAGCAAGATCGAGCCCCTCCAAGGTACGGCTAAGACGTGGGTAGGGGTTGCAGTCAAGACCACGCAAACCACACCTACCAGATCCAGACCAGTCCTTTCAGAACCGTTTCTAAAATTATAGATATTTCTAGATACTTTAGGAACATGGAAAGTTAGTGATTAAACTTGAAGAAGTGACCATTGTCTTACGTGGGCGTGGGGGGTTTTTCACACCCCCCCCCAAACAGGTGCTTCAGCCCCCCCCCCAAATGTTCTGAAGATACCTGACGACGCCAAAATTGGTGGCTTAAAGCGAAATTGTCGGGAAAAGTTGCTCCGCAGCCACCCTCCCCCGCTCCGGTGGCTCACCAACCCCCCCCCCCCCAAAAAAAAGAAATTTCGTCAGCTGTCCACGTATGCCATTGTCCCAGCCAAGCAATATAACTCGAAAGAAACTTAGGCCCGGTTCCCACTGTGCAGAAATATGAAATAGGAAATGGGAAATATAAATAAGAAATACTAGGCAGAAAAAGAAATGTGACCTTGAAATAAGAAAGAAGAAATAAAGTCTTGTGCGTTCACATTACAGAAATTAGAAATAAAAAGTCGAAATAAGAAATAAGCCCGTCCAATCACAATTCACGCTGATATTTTATTGGAAGTGGCAAATTTTGAGCGGCAATTTAAATTTTTTGGAGCCCCATTGCTAGTTTCAGCTTCAGGTCCATTTAAAAAAGCCCCTGTGACATTTTACAGAAATAAAAAATGTTACCTTGGTGACTTGTTGTTCAACTTTCCTCTTTTAAAGTAGGAAGCGCAGTACTGAATAAAATTTACTTGACATTAGTTTTGGAAATTATACATATAAAATGTGCTCGTTGTCCTTTGCTATTTAAATCTAGTAAAAACTAACCAAAAATTGACAAAAAGTACGTAAAATTCGCATTTTATACTGAAAAGCAGTTATATGCCCCGTAAAATACGTAAATAGTGATACTATAATTTGACGTACCTACAGAGTACAGAGTATTTTTGAATCAGCCAATCAGCTAAAAAGAAAGCGTGGCTTAGCTTCGCGTGTTCCAACCACCGCTTCTGATTGGCTAAATCCTTATTTCTTATTTCTCAAGTTAAAATGAATTTAACTTCGTATTTTAGAATCAAGATTTGTTATTTCTGAAATAACAAAAGCTTAGTTCTGCAGTTAGAATGCCGCTTTATTTCAGAAATAAGGCTCTGTTTCTTATTTCTGGCTTCTCATTTCTTATTTCTGTCCAGTGGGAGCCGGCCCTGAGCATTGTAACGACAGGGTGCATGAGAAGGGTAATTGTCAAGATTGTGAAAAGTTCTCATCTGAAATACTGAGACCAACCTAGTCTTTTATTCTTTTACCGAGACATAGATCGAGATTGCTAACTCTGATGTCCATGCTTGTTTAAGCACAAGGAAAGTTCATACCAAGCCAGCTACAACGGTACGGTAAGAAAATTGTGCATCAGTACCGAACACTGCACAGTGTAACAAAAATGTATTTTGAGACTCCCATCGCCCCCACTAACCTCAGTTATTAGTTAAAGTGAAGGCTATTAGAATAGTTTCAGCAAAAGTTATCCTCGGGAAATTAACTTGGTAAACATGAAGACTATTGAAGAGCCAGTGTATATTGTTTGTTGTGTTTGAGACGGCGCGAGATGTGTGGGAGTGGGTCACGGTCTCGGTCACGCGGTCGGTCTCGCCGCAGTCACAGCCGCAGCCGCAGTGGCACCGCCAGTCCGCCCCGCCACAGACGCCGTCCGCGCCGCAGTCCGCGCCCACGTCACCGCAGACCACGGTACCGCCGCACCCAGCCTCGCATGTGTCCTGTGTATTGTGTAGTATGTGTGCACGTGCCTGCCTCTGCCTTTGCTTCACGCCTGCTTCAAAGCCCTTCTTTCCTTCAACCCTCAAAAATGCATTAACAACTCACAATATACTTTTTTGAAACAACACACACAATTTTGCACAGTCTGCACCCTATTCCATTGCTGTTTAGTCGCTGTGCACAGTCTGCATCCTATTCCCGCACGCCCTTGCTGTTTTTCTGTCTAATATAATATTAACTTATAATATAATTGTTTATGAGCTTGATATTCTGGATCATACTAACCCAGGCAACTCAGCGGGCGGGCCACTCCTGAGCCACATTAAAGCCAATCGGGGAAAATAAGTTTGCAAACTTTCGGTAATATCCCAGGTAATACCTACACAACATTAAAAGTTTCTTTTTATTTTCTCACAGGCCCTACCAGTCCATAAGCAGTAAACCGCAGCATAAGAGGTTTTGATTCGTTTGACTTGAAGTGACGTAAATTAAACCCGAACCGGAAAAACCCACGTAGGTGGAAAAGTCCAATTTCATCTGTCAATAAAGTACGCCATGAGCATGCCTACAATAGAGTATAGTACCTCATGTTTCAAACGCACACACCAAAACTTTCCTGCCTACACCGGTTGACCTACACTAGTCACTAAGGCATCAAAATCGCCCCTTAAAATTACGTGGGGTCACTGTCACTTAGTGAACATGTTTCGAAAATAAAATTTTTTCCGAAATTCTGCACAGCGTCGCCGATTTGCCATTACTGTGCTGAAAAATCGTTTTGTACCGATTTTAACAAGATTTATTTCAGAAAACCGTTTCAATTCAATAGATTAAACAGGTACCTACCTACCTATGTATGTATGTACATATGCTGAGTGACTACTGAGACTTGGGGTTCTGTGGACAGAAGTCACTAAAAATCCACCATGTCATAAAACAGCGTTATAACGCGTTACTTTTTGTTTAAGTCATTTTGGCCAGGGTTTTTTCCCAATTCGGCAGTGTGTAAGTGTTGTGTAAATTTCAAATTTGCTGTGTAAATTGAGGGTAGTATGTTGTGTAAAATTTTGAAAGTGTGTATTTTAGCATTTTGAGGTTAATTGATCATTTTTGCACTTTAAAAACCACATTTTTTGACTTTGAGTCGAGGCTTGAACTACGAAAATGTGAACTGTCAGGAATGAGAATAGGGTCTAGCTACATGGTGACGGTGCACCCTTACCCTAGTACCGATTAGAGTTTATTAAATGAAAAGCGACCTGAAAATAGAGATCTGTTTTATCAGCCAGATTTTACATTTTTTTTCAATTCTGGATGGGAAACCTTTGTCCTTCAACTTTTAAGGTACCTAGTTTGAAGTAACCCAAGAGATTGCACAGATATATAAGTTATCGATGACCGATTTTCACTTTTTAAATTCATAAAAACGGAATGCTAAACCAATGAATCAGAAGCCGTTTAAAGGCAGAAAGCCCCAAAAACTGGAGATTTTTTGTTCTTGGGTCAAAAATAAGACTTAAGTTCGTTAGGGTTAGGACAAAGAGGTCACAGTCCGTAATCGCCACTTCGCGAATTTTGTAATTTTTCCTACCAAAATAGGCGGTTCTTTCAACTTTTGGAGGAAAATAGGGTTGTGTGTCTACAAATCAGTGTGTATTTTTATTTTTTGTTTTGTGACTTGGGCGGCCGATGTGTAAAGACACCCTATTTTGCACAAAAAACCGTGTTTTGGGCAATTTTTTTGCGAAGTACGTTGAAATAATACTTGAACAGGTTTCGTTGCTCGCCAAAGTTATAGGTTTGTCTGCATCTCATCATATTATGAGCGCCCTACAAGACCCGTTGTGTATGTCTATCATTTTTTTATCGAATTGCACAACTTGAATAATCGGATTTTTCCCATAGAGTTGAACCGCTGTGGCACACCGCACAGTAGTGGTTCAGTGTTTCACTCTGTATTGTAGCTTAATTTCTAGCGCTATGGATACATATTGAAAGTGTAGTGGACTGCTGTTGGCTTGCTGTGTGGTTTGCTGCATGCGTGTGTAGTGTGGTGGTGTTGCGCAGATTGTGTGGTGGTGACGGTGCCCCCCTTGCCGGTGCGGAGGCGCAGCACGTGGCCGAGCCGCAGCAGCCCCCCTACTTCCGGGTCCCTGCACGGCCCCCGCCCTGTCGAGCCTGCCCCTGCCCCCCGCCGTAAGACGCCCCTCACCACCAGTCGTGCCCTCGCCACAGCCAACTCGCAAGCATGTCCCATTGCTGCTTAAGCCACTGCTTGACGTGTTGGCTGGTGTGGCACTGCATGGCTGGTGCTGTGGCTTGCTTTGTCCGCTTGTTGTTGCTGTAATCTGTCTAGCTCGCTCGCACTGTTCAGTCTGTTAGACTGCATATAGACTGAATGGGTGGATTTCACAAAGGTGGTTTTACTAAACCATGGTTTTACGTACGTTTTTATATGATTTGCACGTAATTTCATTACAAAATATCGCCTGATTCGTTACGAATTTCGGAGATTTTCTTAAACCATGGTTTTAGCGCAGCTGAAATTTGAAACCTGCAGCACAGCGTCTCTGTTTTGCTGTAATTTCAGCTGAGCTAAAACCATGGTTTAAGAAAATCTCCAAAATTCGTAACGAATCAGGAGATATTTCGTGATGAAATTATGTGGAAATCATATAAAAACGTACGTAAAACCATGGTTTAATTAGTAAAACCACCTTTGTGAAGTCCACCCTATGTTTTTATCTCACATGTTTCTGTTAGTCCATTTAAATTGTTTTCTGTTGGAAAATATTTGCACTTGCTGCACAAAACAGTGTCAATTTCAACGAACTAAGTGAGTCAATACTTTTTTAACGAACTTTACCTTCCTTTACCGAATTAAACGGACTTGACTTAGCCTTTTTTAATTCGAGGTCTGTAAATGACATCGGACTAAGCGGACTAAACTAGTCAAAATAAGTAACTAGTGTTTGTGACCGACCGTTACGACAGTCTTTAATGGCAGAGTTACATATACGAAGAGTGTGACACTTCCTATATTATGCTTTGGGGCTTGCATCCAATGCTGACTGCAAAATATTTCTTTTTCGTACGGTTTTAAGAAGGGACACCCCCGTTTCAAGCCATTTTGAAAGGCTTTTCATACAGAAACAGTGTCATACTCTCTGGGTTTTTTTTTTCGCAAAAACGTTCGCAATTGCGAAAAAAATTTGGCAATTGCGAAAATTTTCCAAACTGTTTCGCAAATTTGCGAAAAAATTTTGACGCCGGTGAGGTGAACTTATAAGATCCCCGCGTTGTTTTTAGCTACTCAGCCAGAAAAAATTTCCGGTACGTCCCCAATTGACCAAATTTGACCTAAAAATCTAAAATTTCTAACTTTCCCGAGGCTCCCCTCCCCAGACTCATGTAAATTCCTGCAACTTCATGTTTATTGCGTGGTAATATGACGTGAATAACGCTGCCGCTGCGTGAATATGACGTTCAGTGCAATAAATAACACAAAAAATTTTTTGCGAAAAAAAATTTGGTTTTGCGAAAAAAATTTTAATCTTTTCGCAAAATTGCGAAAATTTGCCAGCGAAAAAAAAAACCCAGCATACTCTTCCTATTTATGTACTCTTGATAATCGTATCGCACTCTCCTTCTATCCTGCGCAGGCAGATGCGTTCGTCGTTTGTGGCCTACCAGTTTAAGTTTCGTTAAATAGATAGGCAGCCAATCAGAAGCGAGCTGCTGTTCCGATCAGCCAGCCGCCTGGGCGTGTTCTCCAATCAGTAAGAATGTCCGATTGCTTTTACAAGCTCAGCCCAAGTATATTTCCACTTTAGACTGACAGTCGCCTACCCAAGGGCATTTTTCCTTACTAATATATATTCCACGAAAACCCTATTAACCCAAATTAATGAGTCCGATTGATTAGATTTGGGCGCACCGGCCGCCGGCTGATTACTGACTAAACGAATTTAAGCGCGTTTTTTAACGTTAGCCTGCATAGTCAAGTCCGATTTGTCTGATTAATGCCCGCTACCCACTGCTACCCAGTGCAGGTTTAAGGTTTATGGTTTAAGGTTTAACGTTTCATTCACACTGGCAGTTCAAGGTTTAACCATTGGCTGGATGCAGAATCTCCGCCTACCAACAGCTCGCAGCTGATTGACAGAATACAGAAGCTCCGCCTACAGCTCGTAACCGATTGGCTGAATCCTTAAACCATAGACCAAAAAGTTGAAATTTTTTAACATCGTTAAACCTTAAACCTACGCAGTGGGAATGTACACTATGCTCAAATCATGTTCTACGTTAAACCTTATACCTTAAACCTGCAGTGGGAAGCGGGCATAAAAACCAGTGCTCTGAAATTTGAGTCTGTTTAGGGTATCCGAAGGTTTGAAATATGACTAAGAACTTAAGAAGTAAGAACCCGTTGACTTTGGAATGAAATTGATTCTTTTAATCCGGTAAAGGAGTGGACTACAGTGTTCCGCTGAAATTTGGTATTTTGGCATTGTACATGCAATTTCCATTGTGTGTACAAGGGCCACCAAAGCAAGCCATTATGCATGTTAGTGCCACTACCGTACCGTACCCGTGTTGATGGTATGTGTTGTTTCAGAGGGGGCAGTGGGTCGCGCAGCCTGAGCGGGAGTGGGGACCGGGAGCGGAGTCGAAGCAGGGGGGGTCGACGCGAAGACTCCAAGTCCTCCGGCCGATCCAGCCGCAGCGAGCGCACCCAAAGAGCCCCCACTCGCTCGCCCTCCAACCAACCTTAACAGTCATTCCTCACTCCACATCTTTTTGTCTTTTTGTTCACATGTGTATTTGTTCTCAGTAAAGTCTTACTTGCGAATTAATGTATTGAGTAGGCATGGGCACGTTTACAAAAATCTGTAAACGTTTAAACGCTCGCGTTTACAGATGAGAAAAGGCGTTTAAACGTTTAAACGCGTTTTCCGGTTGTAAACGTTATTGACCGTTCAAACGTGTAAACGTAAACGCGTTTAAACGTTTTAAACGTTTAAACGTTTCACCACGTTTAAACGTTTAACCGCATTTAAACGGTTACACAAGTGAGCGTTTAAACGCGTTTGAACGTTGAAACATCATACAAGTGAGCGTTTAAACGGTTAAACAAGTAAGCGTTTAAACGGTTAAGCATTAAACACGTGAGCGTTTAAACGCGTTTAAACGGTTAAACAAGTAAGCGTTTAAACGGTTGAACAAGTAAGCTTAAACGTTTAAACGGTTGAACAAGTAAGCGAAACGCGTATAAAACGTTTAAACGATTATACATGTAAGCGTTTAAACGTTTAACCGTCAAATGTAAAATCACCCAAATTTGGTGGGTCCAAAAAACGGCCATTTTTTTCACATTTCGCCCTCGATTTTAGATTTGAAAATACATATAATCAAAAATCCGGATCATTCGATTTTGCGCATACATGTGGGCTACTACTATTCCAAGTTTCAGTCTGATTGGCTTAACGTGGTTTGTGCTAGAACTGTCCAAATAAGGGCTACTTTTCGGCTTTTTGGCGTACTTTTGCGGTTTTGCCTATGTAGTAATACTGACAAACGCACTGAACCAAAAGTGCACCTTCAAGCTTAATTGTTCTTATCTGAGGTAGAGGACCTATCCCTGTAACCGGTTACACTATCCCTGTAGAGTAACCGTTTACACTATCCGTTTAGAGTAACCGGTTACACTATCCGTTTAGAGTAACCGGTTACACTATCCGTTTAGAGTAACCGGTTACACTATCCGTTTAGAGTAAACGTTGCAGTATCCGCGGTTACTGTGTCTTAACGTGTACACGCTGTAACCGCTAAGTAACCGCGGATAGTGACCCCTAACCGTGTACACGCTAAGCTTAGCGTGTACACGGTTACACGCGTGTACACGGTTCGTAGTAGTGTTCGGATCGGTTCCACTGGAACCGACTAGAACCGGAACCGAAGGTGTTAGTAGAACCGGAACCGATAGCAGTTTTCAGGTTTCTGTGAAAACAAAATTTTTTGCTCGACAGTGAACGTTAGTTGATATTTTTGATACTCTTCAATGGACTAAATTGGGCCTAAAATTTAAAATTTTCTGTAGGCTGCCGTAACACGCCCATGGAACTTTTTGGCTTAGTATTCCTTACTTTTCTCATTATGAAAGCATATCAATCTGTATCAACATATAGGTATGAGTAACGTCCTTGTGTTACAGGATTTGTTTGTGCAAAATACGGGGCAAATGCTCACGATTTTAAAGTTTTGCTCACCAAAATTGAAATTTTGCTCAAATTTAGCTAACCGCTCTTACGGGCCCCTCTTTGATTTTTAGGTCTTCAAAAAAATTTCTGATACGTCTTCAATTCACAAAATTCAGCTTAAAAATCAAAATTTTCTCCAAATTTTTCCTGGGGGCTGCCGTCCTCAGACCCCTGCAACTTTCTATTCCTGGCTATTATCTTTCATTAAAGTTACGCAATACGCATATGTACACGAGTGTGCCTTATGCTGCATTTACTTGTGTACCACTCTTGTCAAATGTGAGGAACCCCTTTTGTTTTCATTTCCGACTGGTAAAACTTTCGATTCGTCTCCAATTGACCGAAATCGGCCCAAAACGAAAGATCTGTAGTAAATTATTTCATAGGGGCGGCCGACCCTAGATCCCTGCACTGCGGCTAAGTTTATGCCAAAATGACACTCTAGACTGGTTTTATCCTAAAATTCGGCCGCTTCGGCTCCGTTCTTCGCCGGCCGGCGGCCGGCCGGGAACCGGCCGGCGGCTTTCGCGGCCGGTCACAAACACTAATTTGTTTTAGCTATTTTACAGGTGCAAATATTAATTTTTAGTGAATTCGTGGTCTGTAACGTCAATAAACTTAGTAAACTGTCCAGATTTGCTAGCTTCCCGAAACTAGAGGCTCGCCGGCTTGTCGCTTGTGTAATTTTCATTGCCTTGAGATCCAGTATCTTATTCCATGCGTCTCGGGTAAAAATATAGCATTGGTTTTGAACGAAATATGTTAATTTGAGCAGTTTTTGGTTAAAATTGAAGATTAGTGCATTTTCACAGGTCTCAAAAAATTAAAAAGCCATTTTCCGTCCGAATTTTTTTACTGGCTTAAGCTGTTTCTTAAATACAACCAAACAAATTTTTCGTCGTGAAGCTTCACTAAAAATTTTGAAAACAATTCGCCGCCCCCGTTCCAAAATTTTATCCTGGATCCGCCACTGAATATAATATGTACATTACTAAAAATTAAACAAGTTGCCCCTAAAAGGGGCAGGGTTCCTCCCCAGAGATGCTCATATTTTCATGACTCTCATGAGTATTTGCATAATGGAGACTGGAGAGTATGATGACTCTTCCGTATTTTAGCCGAATTGGCCTGACTGAACAGTGCGCCGGTCCAAACGTTGAAAGTCCAAAATCGAGACACTACAGATTGTCAATTGCCAGTAGTTCGAAAGGATAGGGGTGGAACTCCGCTTCCTCACTAGGGCCCTACATATTTATCGAAACCTACCTAATCTTCGCAGTTGAAAATGTTCGTCGTTGAAAATCTTGGATTGATCGAAACATTTTTAACGCAAACCTAACACTGAATTATAGGACTAAATTTAATGTTCGCAAATTTTTAGCTGCGGACAATTTCAACGACATCCATTTTGCTGCGATAAATCGGGCCCAGAAATCAAGACAGGTTACTCAGGCAGTGGCAGGGTTTGTGTTTGTCAGCTGTTGCTTTCTAGGTTTGTGTTGTCTGTCTGTCTGTCTGTCTGTAGTCTTAGTCTGTTTGCTGTTGGTTTGAGAATGGGGTGTTAGTATGGCTCGCTGTTGTTTTGAGTCAAGGTTTGTGTTGCTGTGCTTTGAGTCTAGGTTTGTGTTGCCTGTAGCTTCAGGTGCTGTTGGTTTGAGATTTGAGAATATGATCTTATGTAGTTGGATCGTTGTTGCTTTGAGTCCAGGTTTGTGTGTTGCTTGTTGTCTAGCTGTAGCTTTGATTGGCGGTAATCTAGGTCTGTGTTGCTTTGGGTCTATGTTTGTGTTAATCTGAGAATGGGTCTTAGTTGGCGCGCTGTTTTTGTGAGTCCAGGTTTTATTGCTTTGTGTCTTTGTTTGTGTTGCCTGTAGTTTAAGGTGCTGTTGGTTGGTTTGAGATTTGAGAATAGGATCTTAGTTGGCTCGCTGTACTTTGAGTTTAGGTTTGTGTGTTGTTTGTTGTCTCACTGTTGCTTTCAGTCTAGGTTGGTGTAGCCTGATGATTAAGTTCGTCAGCTGTTACTTTGAGTATAAGTTTGTGGTGCCTGTACTCTCAATTCGTCCGCTGTTGCTTCGAGTCTAGGAGCTCGTTGCCTGTAGTCTTTGTGTTTGTCCGCTGTTGCTTTGAGTCTAGGTTTATGTTGCCTGCAGTCTAAGTTCGTCCGCTGTTGCGTAGAGTCTAGGTTTGCGTTGCCTGTTGTTCTAGTTTGTGTTTGTCCGCTGTTGCTTTGAGTCTAGGTTTATGTTGCCTGCAGTCTAAGTTCGTCCGCTGTTGCGTAGAGTCTAGGTTTGCGTTGCCTGTTGTTCTAGTTTGTGTTTGTCCGCTGTTGCTTTGAGTTTATGTTTGTGTTGGTTGCCTGTAGTCTAAGTCGGTTTGCTGTTACTTTAGCCTGGGTTTGCGTTGATTGTAGTTCAAGTTTGTGTTTGTCCGCTGTTGCTTTGAGTCTTGGTTTCTGTTGCCTGTAATCTAAGGATCGATTCATACTTCAGTAGGGCATACGGACATACGGAATACGGACATAGGGCACAGCACATTTCGTCCGTTTTTTCATTTCATTCTTTTTAGGGCAAACGGACATTTGGACGTACAGACATACGAGCATTACGTTGCGATTAATGCTTTTGAGCCGTATGACCGTTTGTCCGTATGCCCTACAATTTCGGGCAGAGTTGAACTGAAGGGCAAACGGGCATACGGCTGAACGGACGAAAGTATGAATCAAACGGCCGTTCTAACGTTCATTTTGTCCGGATGTCCGTAGTCCATTTGCCCGTATGTCCCAATGTCCGTGTAAAAGTTAAAACCGTTGTCCGTAGTCTAGCTGGGTTTGTACTTTGTGTTGCCTGTGCTCTGAGACCGTATGCTGTTTCTTTGAGAATGAGTTCTCAGTTGGCTCACTAGTCACTGGTCAATCCAGTCTAGCTAGAGTAGATTAGTGTTGCCTGCGGATTAAGTTCGTCCGCTATTACTCTGAGTACAGATAGGTTTGTGTTTGTGGTGCTTGTAGTCTCAGTAGTTTTGCAGCTGTTGCTTTGAGTATAGGTTACCTAGTGTTTCTTGTATTTTTAGAGGTCAGTCTGCTGATTTGGTTTAAAACTTGTCTTTGTTAGTGTTGCTTGTAGTCTAAGTTCGACTGTTGTTACTTTGAGATTGAGTCTTATTAACAGTAAAACAGTATTTTGCTGTTAAAACACCGTGAACACTTAAAAATTGTCACAAGCTGTCAAAGCACGGAGACGAACCAAATGAACAGATTTTAACTCATAACTCTGCAAACTTTATGCAATACACGCCCATAGCCCAACCAAACCCTAACTGGAAATGGTGAACAGCAGAGCTAAATTCCAAACACAGTTTAGTAACTTACTGTCACATAACGGACAAATCTGTTATTTTGCTGTCATGTGAGTAAGATTACAGAGAAATTTTTGTCCGCGACATATCCGCCCCCCCTAACTCTAGTGAACTTTTCTCTACAGGAAAATGTGGACAAATCTGTCGTTTTGCTGTCATGTGAGTACGATTGCAGAGAAATTTTTTCCGCGAAATTTCTATCCATTAGTCATATGAGAGCAAAATATCACTGACTAAAATTTAATACTGTTACCTAATTAATGTACAATACCATCTGGGCCAAGCCCGGGCATATGTAGCCGAGTAGTAGCCGGCCCGGCCTTGAAAGCCACAACATGCTCCAGAGTTGCTGGTAGTTGGTACCAGAACCTATCTAGTTTATATTGAATCAATCATTTGCCCTGAAGAGGGCATTTGGGGTATTGGCTGCTTGGCACCTCTGATTCCAGCCATCTGCTCTGCTTGTCCTGTCCCCGCTAGGCTGCGTCCTTCCATCTGGCATCCAAGCCTGGTGTACTCCACTGGAGACTGTGCTTGGTGCGCGTGAGTTGACAACCGGCTGCCTGCTGCACAATGCACACTGAACTGAATGAGAACTGAACTGTTTTGCCAGACGTACACTTATTTGCATATTAGTGATTCCTGTCTGTTCACTACCCAATCAAAAACAGCGAAATCACAAAGGCCCGCCCATGACTGCAAAATGATTGGTCAATGAGTTTTTCTCATTTGCATATCAATTATCATTGGCCACTGGCTTCATCATATGTCGATTTTCTGATCTGAAAATGTCTGGAACAGGGGGGGCACATAAGTACGAAATGAAGAAATTCGTAAACAACAATTATTTAGTCAAATTTTTTTGTGAAAAGTTAATAGTTTGCTTTTGTTTACTTTTAGGTTTTTAGGTTGGCTGACAGCGACCCAACTTAGCAGTTTTTGTGTTCAATTTTGCTTTAGAATGAAACGGCATCCCCCATGTGGGAAAAAGAGAGCAGGTCATTTGGGGGCTAGGATTACACACAAATCATAGGCCAGCCTGCAACACAATTTACGTATTCCTGTTATTGGAGCAAAATCCAATAACAAAGGTTCCTTCTCTATGAAGGAACAAAAACCTTACCAACCTTCAGCCCCAACAAGTGGACGTATGATTCAGAGCTGTGGCGCAACATTTTTGTAAAAATCCTACTATTTTGGAAAAGACCTGTCTTTAGCCGCGTATACTGGAATCAATTTACAAGATGAAGTTTCAAGAATTTGCAAACATTCAGGTAAGATATAGTTCTACTTACTTACTGCAAGAGACCTCTTGTGATGTGAATTTCTAAACGCTGAGCTATAGCTTTCAAGAAAAATACCTAAAACAGCCAAAGATGTGAGTAAACTAATGGCGGGCTGATTTCACTTAGCTCAAGTTTAAAATTCTTACGTTGATTCAAGTCAGCTGCAGTAATATAGTGAAGACAAGGTGTAAAAGATGGTCCGGAGGCGGCCATTACATTCCATCATTTCAAAACCTCCGTGTTAAACAAACTTTGTTCTTTTGCTAGCATATGGCCAAGAGTACATAATAGGGAAGAGTATGACACTCTTCCCTATCCTAGCTAATCGGCCCGGACGATGCTCCGGCCGAAATAGCGCTTTTACGCCTTGATTTCAGGGGGGGGGGTACCCCCCCCTCGAATCAAGACATGTCTTGATTTCAGGGGGGGGACCCCCCCTCAAAACCGGGAAGTGTCTTGATTTCAGGGGGGGGTACCCCCCCCTCGTTTCAGCAGACTGCCAGCTCGAAATCGGTGGTGTCTTGATTTCAGGGGGGGGTACCCCCCCCTGGTTTCAGCACACTGCCACGGTGATGTCTTGATTTCAGGGGGGGGGTACCCCCCCCTCGTTTCAGCAGACTGCCAGCTCGAAATCGGTGGTGTCTTGATTTCAGGGGGGGGTACCCCCCCTGGTTTCAGCACACTGCCACGGTGATGTCTTGATTTCAGGGGGGGGACCCCCCCCCCCAATCCCGGGTAGTGTCTTGATTTCAGGGGGGGGTACCCCCCCCTCGTTTCAGCACACTGCCAGCGCGAATTCGGTGGTGTCTTGATTTCAGGGGGGGGGGTCCCCCCCTCGTTTCAGCACACTGCCAGCATGAAATCTATGGTGAGCTGGTAACGTGCTGAAACGAGGGGGGTACCCCCCCCCCTGAAATCCAGACATCACCGTGGCAGTGTGCTGAAACCCGGGGGGGGGGTCCCCCCCCTGAAATCAAGACACCACCGATTTCGAGCTGGCAGTCTGCTGAAACGAGGGGGGGGTACCCCCCCCTGAAATCAAGACACTTCCCGGTTTTGAGGGGGGGGTCCCCCCCCTGAAATCAAGACATGTCTTGATTCGAGGGGGGGGTACCCCCCCCTGAAATCAAGGCGTAAAAGCGCTATTTCGGCCGGAGCATCGTCCGGGCCGATTAGCTAGGATAGGGAAGAGTGTCATACTCTTCCCTATTATGTACTCTTGATATGGCTAAGCACTGAAGTTTGCTAAACCCTACCAAACACACATCACCATCCCGATCACACTTTCAGCCAATGACACACAGTGTAGATAATTTTATGCACATCAGAATCAGGCTGTCAAATACGTGAATTCCTAGCCCCTGTAGGTACACCCAGACTATCCAGTAGCTAGTAGTTATTTACTACCTTACAGACAAAGGATAAAACGCATGGTGCTACCAAGGGGAGCTTGTATGTCAGCAGAACTAGAAATATCTACGCTGTGTTGATTTAATCTCTTGCCCTAAAAAGGGCATTTGGGATACTAAAATGGTGCCGCTGACTGCTGAGTTAGCCGCTAACTGCTGGGCTTACCCTTCCGTACGGGCTTGTGGCGTGGCGGCCTGGTGCTGTTACTGACTGCCGACTGCTTGCCGGCTACCTGGACTTGCACACTGCTCGATATGTGACAAACTGAACTGTCAGGCCAGGCGTATGCTAATTTGCATATTAGTGGTTCCTGTCTGCCTATTAGCCAATCATAAAGCGGCCAATTTTAAAGGCCCGCCCCTGTCTGGCTTGCTATTGGTTGAAATACAATTCTCATTTGCATATCGACTCGGATTGGACCGTCACATTGCCAACTGTCTAATTATGAATATTACAAAATCTGGAACAGGGGGGGTTTGCACAGACGGAAATAAGAAACCAGTAAAAAGTTTTATTTTGGCAAAGTAATGATGTCATATTTAATTAAACTGTTTTTGTTTTATTTTCAGGTTCTTCAAATCATCATTTGCGATCTTTAAAAGTTTTCAGGTTTATATTAAGTTAAGGTTGAATCGGCACTCCCCCATGTGGGAAAAATAGAGCAGGACGTTTGGGGGCTAGAATTACACACAAACATAGGCCAGCCTGCTGAACAAATTACGTATTTCTGTTATCGGAGCAAAAACCGATAACAAAGGTTCCTTCTCTAGAAGGAACGAAAATCATTCGGTTTGATGTTTTTTCTGGAAACAACCACACAGCGTTTACCTTTTTTATCTTGATGAAAATTTTATTTTCAAAAAATTATATACGGTCCCTAATGTCAAAAATTTTGGTGAAGTTAGCTTGTGGACCCTCGCTGGCCCATAAATTTTTTTCTGCTCCAGCTTCACTTTCAATGCCGCTCATTCGATGCGGCAAACACAAAATTTGTACAACCAAGTGCATTCATCATCAATGATATTAGATGTCAAAGCTTTATACTAGCTTATGAAGCTTTAGAAGTGAAACAAGTGTGATGACTATTAACAGCACTCAAATAAACACGAAAACTATACACCGCATTGAAAGGAAAAAAATGTGTCTAGTAACTATACTTTAAAAATAGCTAATGGAACCGGAACCGGAACCGGAACCGATAGGGTGGAACTGGAACCGATTTGGAATCGGAACCGGAACCGATTTTGCCGGCTAGAACCGGAACCGGAACCGATTTGAAAATTCGGAACCGATCCGAACACTAGTTCGTAGCGTGTAACCGTGCCCAGCCCTAGTAGAGGTGCCTGAGGGGAGTAACATATGTGAAAATAGGCAAAATTGGAGAACTTTGATATTTGACCTGGGTAGCCCCCCCTTAACCGCGTTTAAACGTTTAAGCGTTTAAATGCGTTTAAACGTGCTAAACGTTAAACGGTTCAAAAACCGCGTTTTTTGAACCCGTAAACGCTTAAACGGTTCCAAACCGTTTAAACGTTTAAACGTTCAACCGTTTAAACGTGCCCATGCCTAGTATTGAGGCAGTTTCGCAGTTAGACCCGGTTCACACTTAACACAGACAGCGACATTTCCGCAGGGAAATGGCTTTCTTGAGAATGACGACGAATAGTCCAAACACACGTGATTTTACTGTAATACGCGTCGCACAGTTCAACTACATAAATATGCAAATTAGCCTAAAGAGTGACTGTACCACCGTATGTACAAGACCAGCCAGTTAGTTTAACCAAACGTCGAACAAGCTGGCCTAAAACTACTGTTATTTAGCTAGCTATTTTTTATTTAACTTAACTATTAGCTATTAACTACCAGCTTATTTATTTTAACTTAACTATTAACTATTAACTAGCCCCTTATTTATTTTAACATTTAACTAACTATTTTATTTTTTTAAACTTAACTAGCGTTTGAATTGAATAAAACTAGGCGTTTAATTAGGTTCTCAAATCAGCATTAATGTAAAGTATTGCTGGTACACGAATGAACGATTAGGCCTCAGCTGTAGGGAAACTCCTCACGAATCAATCCATAGGTCTCAAACGTGGTGGTGGATCCTCCGGCAGAAAATAAAATCGCCTATAAATCAGGGAATACCCTCAAATGTAATAGGAGACCCACATTTTGTACAACCTACTAAATGATCCGAAGGCACCCCTCAGTCACTGTTTCAGGCAAAAATTCGTTCCCAGGGTAAATTCGAGGTACTGAGCACACGCATTTAGGGATTATTTTTGCGCACGTTTCTTTTGGAGTCATTTTGGAGCCATTGTGCACTTGAATATTCACATAAGAGTAGATTTTCGCAAAGAATCGCCTTCGACTCTAATATATCTCCCTGAGTAGTGGGTACCACATGTTGGGTCTTTGCGGAAGCACTTTCTGAAATTGAGATTTTTAAGCCTTTTTGTACTTCATCTACAGCAGAAATTTGAGCCGGCCGAGTCTTGTTATTAGAATGACTGCCGTTATAGCATGAATTGGCATGGGGTCAGAGTTTTGGTATAGAACGAAGACCCATTAAACAACGCCAGAGTCTCGTTATGATTCACCAGAGTCGCATGAGGAATCGGGCTTGAGTTGCAATTAGAGTTCGCAATCGGGCCGGGTTGGCGCGGGTCGGGTCGGCTTGGCTCGGCCCTGGTCGGGTCGCTTTGAGCTTTTCCAAGCCACGGGTAGCGGATTGTGCAGGTCAGTTTGGGTGAAAAAATTTGGGTATAAATATAAATTTTTACATTAAACTTTTCCATTTTGACCATATGTTCAAGCTAATGCACCCGCTGCAGAATACAGAGCGACTAAAGGTTCGCCGATTGCAGCCTATGTATGTACAGTCTCGGTCAGAAATAAAGGGCACAAATTCGCGTGTGCGAGTGCCCCTCCTCAGAATCCTCACTCGTGTATTCGCAAATTTTTCCCGGCCACTTTTAGGGGATTACGCTAAAACTTGCGCTTGAATATCATCTGCTGCTGACTGCTGATATATACGTAGACGCTCAATAAAGTTCAAGGTCAAGGTTACTTAAGGTTAAAAAAAAGTCAACTGGCTGTTTGCACTCGCATTCGCGAACACACCCATTTATGAATTGGAGCGGACCATACATAATTATGTCCAGGACTGTAGCTTGCCAGATCCCAGCAAATCTTCTTGTCAGTCACGTGCGTTTCCTGAAAACTCAGAAGTGTATTCTGGGTTGGTATACGGTCGGTACCCACATAATGTGGAAGGAACAAGGGTGCCTCATGTGGATTAATCCTTTGAAACCACTCCCATTAGTACAAAAAAGGTGCCGGAGCCGAAAAATGTTTATTGTTCTAACTTTGACAAAAAGTTCAAATTTTAAGAAAAAATCCCAAGGTTAACAAAATCATTAGTCGATTACCAATATTTATATTAATGCCGGTTGTAATGGAGCGGACCATGTCTTTCTACCATTATGTATTTTTACGTCTCAGGCCTAAAAATAAAAAAGTTTTTATTGTTTTCTGGAGGATGCCGCCCCAGACTCCTGCAAATACGTGGCTTGGTGTTTTGAGCTAAATTTTTAACTTTAATGTTTTTCGCCGGTCAAAATTAAGACACTGTTTGCGCAATATGCGCTGTTATAGCAAATGTTTGAGTTAAAATAGCAGAAATTCAATTTTAACCCATTACAAAAAATCTAAGTCATTTGCCCCTGAAATTTTTCCCTAACTACGCCACTGATATACACCTAGATTGCAGGTTTTGATAATTCACCAAAACCAGTGGCCGACTATATACTGGTATTATATATGAATGTGCAAAGACAAATGTAGAGAAATGGGGCGTGATTGTTAAAAAACTAAAGACTGCAATTTTAAAATGAAAAAATTTTATCATGATTTTCAACACACTAGTTGAATTTTTTTAAAAACGCTGCCTTCGGCTCAAACTCCGGCTCAGGCATTTTATATCCGGCAAAATTGTACCTTCGGTAGTTCACTACCCGCACCCCAGTGAAAATTACTGGGATTCACAAAGTAGTGGGGCTGAACTGCTTCGCAGAATGCACGTGACGCGTACCTACTTCATCTTCCCCGGGGGCGGGTGTGGAGATTCTACATCTGCATTGTTTGGAGAAGATTGAGGACTTGCCTGATTTTGAGAAGGTTCTGGGCTAGAATTCCTGCTGGCCTGTCCTGATTCCGCGGAATCGCTGGAATGGCCCGAAGAATGAGAAGATTCAGATGCTGAGATCGAGCGTGAATCAGAGCGCTCCCGCTGTCTACGGCGGCTCATGACGGCCACAAAAACGACGGGTAAATATAAACGTGACCGTTCGTCGCAATCGCTCAGGAGCAAAATGAAAAACGCGGCTGTTCGCCGCGACGCACAAAACAATAACTGGCTGGTCTTGTACATACGGTGGTACAGTCACTCTTTAGGCTAATTTGCATATTTATGTAGTTGAACTGTGCGACGCGCATTACAGTAAAATCACGTGTGTTTGGACGTACAGTCGTCAATGTCATAGAAAGATGTACTTTTTATTTTTTACTTTTGCAATCTAGCCAATCAGAATGCTCTACTTATGCAATCTAGCCAATCAGGGGCCTGTTGCATAAAACAATAAGCAATAGGTTTAATAAGCAATAGTCCAATAGGGCCAATAAGCAATAGGGCCTAATTCTTTTGATTTTGGAATTTTAACACACTGCTAGCGTTAAAGAGTTTATGTGCGGTGTGTGTTTTACACGTTGTCTACCATACATACATTTGCATTTGTTACCACCGGCCGGGCCGTAAACTGACTAAAAGCCGGCCCGGGCCGTGGATTACCTAAAACCCGGCCCTATGTTAATTTTCGTCTTTCGGGGCCGGAAAATGACTAAAACCCGGCCCGGGCCATAGCTTGACTAAAACCCGGCCCAAGGTGTATCCTGTGTTGCTGTTTTGCTCAATTAGTTGTAATTTGGAATCGCTTTAATCGTGTGAATCTCATTGTTTAACTGATCGACGTTAATTGTTGCTTATTTTTTAACGCTTGTCTGTTTTTACTCAATTGTTGATAATTTGTTTTACGGTTGTTTGTTTTTGTTAAGTCAGTTCTAATTTGGAACCGATCGCTTTAATTCCGTGGATCTTACTGGTTGACTCATAGACGCTCATTGTTGATAATTTGTATCATCGTTTGTTTGTTTTTCTTGAGTTAGTTCTAATCAGGAATTGTGTGGATCTCACTGTTTGACGAATCGACGTTGAATGCAATTTCACTGTCGCTTTATTTGAAAAAATATGTTTACAATTGCAAATGTGTTCTGTTCTACTTTTTCTACTGAAGGACATACATGGATTAGGACTTTAGTCAAACTATGGCCCGGGCCGGGTTTTAGTCATTTTCCGGCCCGGGCAAACACAGGATATACCTTGGGCCGGGTTTTAGTCAAACTATAGCTCGGGCCGGGTTTTAGTCATTTTCCGGCCCGGGCTAACACAGGATAAACCTTGGGCCGGGTTTTAGTCAAACTATGGCCCGGGCCGGGTTTTAGTCATTTTCCGGGCCCGAAAGACAAAAATTAACATAGGGCCGGGTTTTAGGTAATCCACGGCCCGGGCCGGGTTTTAGTAACCACCTGTATTCTCACTTTGCTTATTACATTAGATGTTCAGCGGTAGGCGAAAAAACGAAAGTTAAAAAAAAACAATGATGCACTAAGACTCGAAGCAGTGACCTCATTGTTACCAAGAGTACATAATAGTGTCTCACTCTTTATAGAAGAAGAGTGAGACACTCTCCTTTCTGCCTGTGTTATAGCGCAGGCAGATGCGCTGGTCGTTTTGAAGCCACATGTTGCCGTTTTATGCAACATGTGGCTAGCCAATCAGAAGCGAGCTTTGCGTCTGATTGGCTAGACGCCTGTCCACGTGCTCCAATCTAGGGTTGTTTCAATTATTTCATTTAATCATTGAAACCCACTTTCAATTTCAATTTCAATATCAATTATTAATTGATATTGAAATTGAAAATAATTAGCCTAAAAATTGATAATGGTATTGAAATTGAAAATAATTTGGTCAAAAATTGATAATGGTAATGAAATTGAAAATAATTTAATTGAAATTGAAATTGAAACTATGCTTTCAATTTCAATATCAATTATGCTGGGCTGGTTGACTTCACAGCATGTCTGTTGCTGGAAAGAAGTCTTGTCTGTATGCCTGTTTGTGCATGTAGCATGTCTTGGTGAACAGCCATGATTGAAACGTAATTGATATTGAAATTGTCTAATTTCAATTATTATTTTCAATCGAGCGTAGGTCTCTTTATTATCAGCTTGAACCTTTGTTATTGTAAACACATTACGATTTCTTTGAGTACCTTTGTTAATAAACTGTCAATAGACTGGACTCAGTTTGGTCCGAAGTTTAAGAATAGATATCAGGTTAAAATAAAACAAGCAGCCCCTAAAAGGAGCAATCTTCCAACCCGGAGATTCACATAACAAAGATGTAACAAACGGGTTGTAAGCGGAGTCTATAGAGCTAGGAGTTGTATTATATTGTTTGATACTTAAGTCTAAAAAAACTTTGGGCCTATTCCTTTACCGGATTAAACGGACTGGACTTTTAGTCCGAGGTTTAGGAATTGCAAATCGGGTTAGGCGGACTAAACGAGTTAAAATAAGTCAGCGGCTTAATTTTATTCTGACCCCTTTCCAAAACTACCACTGGACTAAACGGATTTAACATGCACACTTTACCTTAGCGTGTATAGTTAAGTCCGTTTAATCCGATTAAAAAGCAGCGCGCTAAAAGTTAAGTCCGTTTAATCCGGACGTTTTGGAATGGCATTTTCAAGCTGAATTTTTAAACCGTTTAGTCCGATTAAAATTAACCTTTAAACAAATACAAATAGGCCCTTAGTAAAACATAGCAATTACGCTGATCTGAATTTCTGTGACTAAGTGCATAGCAGATAACAAAGGGACTGCATAGTGCATAGCAGATTATAACAGTACAATGGTTGAGCTTAAACGTTCCAACACAACTTTTACAAAAAATATTGACACCAGATTGCCAAAAATTATGCTATTCGACGAGATTAGAAGTATAACATGTTTGCAGTAAGTTAGTTTGAGTGGCGTCACATGGTTGATCGGCTATTGAAAAAAATTTACATATTTTAACTTATATACACTTTTACTGAGTGCATAGGTAGTCCTTATTCCTTTTTTGTCGTCGCAATTCGTGGTGTTTTTCGTTGTGATCCGTAACTTATTAAAAAGTGGATTCAAATCTTTACATCATTCACTTTCGTTGGCTTTCGTAACACAGTGAGTTTAATGAAATGTTCTGCATCGTGAATGACGGTTTTACGATCTCTCTTCGACGCTCGTAACTCTAGGATTGATAAAAAACCATGTGTTGGAGTCCGTCTGGTTAAATACCGGAAGTGCGTGCGCGGTGCGTGTAATTTCGCGCATTTTTGTGTTTATAAATGAACAGTTACAAACAGTTATAATAATATTACTTATTAAAAAAGACTCAGCAGTTACTCCAAAAAAATTGAAAAATAATTGAAATTGAAAATATTTGCAAAATTGAAATTGAATTGAAAATATTTCAAGAAAAAAATTGAAATGGTATTGAAATTGAAAATATTTGGGCAAAAAATGGATAATGGTATTGAAATTGAAAATAATTGGGCAAAAAATTGATAATGGTATTGAAATTGAAAATATTTGGGCAAAAAATTGATAATGGTATTGAAATTGAAAATAATTCCATAATTGAAACAACCCTACTCCAATCAGAACGCAGGCGGCCTCACGTGCTATTGCCTGAAAATTGTCAAAAAACATTTAATTACCAGTTAACATCATAGTCAGCACATACTAGCAATAATCCCTGAAAACGGTGACAAAAATGTAGGCAAAATACAATTCAGGGCAAAAAAACAAAAAACCCCCAACTTGACCGATCATGGCAATGTTTAACACTGAAATGGCGGCCAGTGTGCTGATTGGAGCACGTGAGGCCGCCTGCGTGCTGTTTGGAGCACGTGCACAGGCGTCTAGCCAATCAGAAGCAAAGCGCGCTTCTGATTGGCTAGCCACATGTTGCATAAAACGGCAACATGTGGCTTCAAAACGACCAGCGCATTTGCCTGCTAACACAGGCAGAAAGGAGAGTGTCTCACTCTTCTTCTATAAATAGTGAGACACTATCATGTACTCTTGTTGTTACAAATAGAGATGGGACCGGTTCCACTTTACTGGTTCCGGTTCCGGTTCCGGTTCCAGGGTACCGGTTCCGGTTCCGGTTCCGGTTCTAGAAAATTGCCGGTTCCCGGTTCCAAATTCGGTTCCACTTTTTTATTGATGATTTACGTAAATTTTTTTCCTTATTTATATTTTACATATGTTTTTGACGCTCTGATGACTTTATAATTGACAAAATTACATGAATTTTGAAGATATAAGTCATACAGAGAATTACCTGAGAAAGTTCGTTCAGCCGTGAATTATGTTTCGTTTGATAAACATAACGATATGTTTATCAAACATATCGTTTGATTTGTTGAACATATCTTTATGACCTAAATTTTGATACGGCAAAATCAGCAAATGATTTCCCAAAAATGGAACCTAAATGGTTTTTGTTACTTTTTAAAACAGCTTCCCATAGCAAATAAGCTCCTTAACAAATTTTAGCTTTCAAAACTTTTCAGTCACGTTTTCGCAGGTTAACTCAGGAAAAAAACTTGTTTCAAATCAGATTAGCATTCATTTGATGTACATAACGTCAAATTTTGGCTAAACTTAGAATGTCAACCAATTTTGCAATCCCAAAAAATCTTTATGGCTTTTCGTACTTTTTAAAACAGTTTTATGCAGCGAATTGCTAGCTGCAACTTTTTAAAAAGTCATATGTGTAGGCAAACCTTTCTAAAAAAATGTCCAAAATACGTTGAGCAACATTGAAAAAATACACTATTTTTCAAACCAATTTTTTGTTAGCTACTTTTTGACTTCTAGCCGCCGACTCGATCGGAAAATTGACCCAACTCGTTTTCAAATGTCATAGACACCAAGACACCAAGTAAGTCACCAATGTTAGCGACATCATAAAAAGCCTGCACATAAAATAGAAACTATGGCAGGTTCGGTAGCAAAACTAGAATGCACAGACGAAGCTATAAAAAAATCAGTGATGATCAAAGAAAAATATGATGGAACCGGTTGGAACCGGCACCATGCCGGCTCCGGTTCCGGTTCCGGTTCCGGTTCCAAAATTTCTGCCGGTTCGGTTCCGGTTCCGGTTCCGGTTCCATCCGGTTCCAGTGGAACCGATCCCATCTCTAGTTACAAACCTAACGATCTTTTCATAATATATACGTTTGCAAAAGCAGCTTCTGAGTTCTGACTTTTTTTGAAAGTCATGTTCATTTCATTAAATCGTTTCACACTCTAACCACTCAGATTCCTGAAAATTTATGCTTTTACATCAAGTAAAAGTTATATATATTCAATTGTTGACAGTGTTGCCTGCTTCAAAAGTGACGACTTGAAACCCGTTTGGGCATTCAACTTTCTTCTATCAGTTGATGTAAAAAGTAGCCGATTAATCAGCCAGGGCTGAGTATTTCCGGTTTAAGGTGGCGCTCCGAATAACTGACTTTGGGCAGTACAAGTTTTCAGTGACGTTTTCAGGTCTTTGTTCTTGAAGAAAGGTTGTTCAGCAGTGAATTAGCTTTCGTTTGATATACATAAAATGTAGTTTTGTTGAAATTAATTTTTGACCTGCATTTTGATATGGCAAAATCTTCAAATCGATTTTCCAAAAAATTGTATATGGCGTTTGTTACTTTTGATAACGGTTTTCCGCAGATAATAGGTGACTGCAACTTTTTAAAAAGTCGTTTGTGTAGGCAAACATTTGTAAAAAAATTTCAAATTACGTTGTGCGATACTGACAAAAATGCACTATTTTTCAAGCTAATTTTTCGTTAGCTACTTTTTGGCTTCTCCAACTTTTCTCAATAGCTACTTTTTGGCTTCTCCAACTTTTCTCAATGGTTATTTGCATTAAAAAATACGCTCTATTTTTTGACACTGCCGTTTGTGTGGGCAAACCTCAGATTTTTCTGATCGGCAATAGCCTTTTTTGAATCGTGATAGCTCTCCTCCATGTCGTTTTTTCATTGTGAAATTTGACTTAAAGTTGGAAAATATATAAGTAGATTCAGGTGTACCTTTTTCGAAAATGTTGATTTCTGTTTTTGGTGAAATTCTGCAGCGATTTCGAATTGACCAAATTTAGAAAAACTAGTGTATTTTGAGCCAAAACAATTGGATTAAAATTATAAGAAAAGATACACCTCGGCAACATAATTACCTACAGTTTAAGCTATAGATCGTAAAATTTGAACAAAGTTTCGCTCAGTTATGCCGTTTGAAAAATTATGCGCATTTAGCGAAAATAGAAATTTTCAATCGGTGATTAAAAATCAGAACAAGGCAGCAGGCACGTGAAACTTACTCAGAAACAGAGCTTTGCAGCAGGCTTCACTGTATTTAAACGAAATTCATTTTAGCTAGAACCTACGTCGACTTATAAGATAATAGAGTTATGGAAGTTATTCGGAGCGCCACCTTAAAGGAGCTAGTGATCCACTATTGGGCTGGTTCACATAGGTATGGCTCCTCTACTATATTAATGACTGACGGTCTTGAAACATTATGAAAACTACAAGCGTTCTGATTAGCAGGAAGACTTTGGCTCAGTGGGGTTGTTAGTTGAGATGAGAGCGGACACAACCAATTTATTACAAGCCACAAACAACACAACCAATAGCCAACTACAGAGTCTCTTCACATGCCGCGGAACGGGTCCTCCATGTTGTCGTCCGTACGGTCTTCTCTGAAACACACACCCTCACTGGCTAAAACCACGACCTCGAAGACATCCAGTCACTCAGCCGATCTTTTCATAATAGGTACGTTTGCAAAGGCAACTTCTGAGTTCTGACTTTTTTGAAAGTCATGTTCATTTCATTAAATCGTTTCAAATGGTTAAAAACCCATGAAAGTAGATATTTAAGCTTTTCAAAAGTTCGCTGGAGTTCAGTTAGTCCCTCTCCGTGAATGTCTCGAAAATGGTGCTAGAATTACAGGTATAACTATATGCTGAAATGAGTGCTTTAAGGTCCGCCTCAATGATTTTTAGAACAATAGACAGAACAATATGACTTAGTTGCTGCAGAAAATCCGGAATAACTAACTAAATTAGTCAAGTGCAACCTCTCGAAAATTTATGCGAATAATAAATCGTTCACGAAACGGCTGTCATTACTTAAAAAACTATTTTTTTTATTTGAAAACGAAACCTTTAGGTCAGGTCTGTGAAACAGAAAACGGACTGAATCTGAAACTGCGTTTAAAGGGGTAGTGGCGTTAAAGCAGTTAACTTCGCATTTCATGTACAGTAAACTTTAGTATGTAGTTGTTTTTCTAGGATTTTAAAGATTAGCAAGGCGAACATTATGACAAGTTTCAACAAAATTGGGGCAACATACAATGTGCAAATCACAAATTTTGAAAAATGACGTTTCACGTTTGATAAATTAGTCTCAGTTATCAGTTGCACACAAAATTTAATGTAAATTGCTGCAGTAGCCGATCAGTCAGCCGGTTTGAATGAAATCAGATCAGGTTTGCTAAGGCTACGGAGCATTGGGTAGGTATATATAGTGATTGGCTTGGCAATTTGGCATCAGCTGGTTGAGGTGGACTTACGGTCCTTTGATGGGCCTCTGGTCGGACTTGGGGAGGCCGGCGCCGGAGCCTCTGGGCGCGGCGCCGGTCTTCTCCCAGTCGTAAGGGTCGTTCATGCCCACGCGCACCCGCCGCAGCACCTTGTCCATCAGCTGGTACATGTACAAGTAGTCCGGCTTGTCGGCGTACCTGCAACAGAGTGGGGAGTGGGGAGGGGGTGGCAGTGACTTACGGCCCCTTCTCGACGCGCTGGTATGACTTTGGGCGACTGGGCGCGCCCCCCGCCGCCGTCTGCCCCGGCTTCTCCCAGTCGTACGGGTCGTCCATGTGCACCCGCACCTTCCGCAGCACCTTGTCCAGCAGACTGTACAGGTACTGGTAGTCCGGCTTGTCCGCGTACCTCAAACACCAAACACCACTTAGCCAGGGCGGCGGCGGGGGCGCATCAGTCATCACCAACCAGTCAAATGCCACCACTCAGAAACCCCCCCCCCCACTCAACCTTCTAAAGTCCAGAGAGCTGCCCTGTCCAACAGCGGCAATAGCAGTTGCATTATGTGCCAGTGTCTACATGCCCTGGCTGTGCAGAGCCATAAAACATAAAACATCCTAGGCCACATGTCTAGTTGGTACATAGTTTGCATGGTAGGGAGGAGTAGAGTGCGTACTGTAATTGCTGGAGATGCTTCATCATGGGGAACATTTCCTCGGGACAGCCCTTGAGCAGCTGCTGCGGGGACACGTTCTCCTTCATGCGCCCCACCTCGTCCTTGTCCGCCACGTTCCGCCACGGCAGCGCCCCTACCATAAACTCCACGATCATGTAGAACAGACACCACAGGTCGTCCTGCCGGCCCATCTCCTCAAACACAAACACCACCACTCACTCACTAACTCTATTTCTCAACGCTCCTAAGCCTAATGCTAAGCCCGCAAGGCATAATAGGAAGAGTGTCATATTCTACCCATTATGTACTCTTGCTAATACGAATCAAGAATCACCGCTTAAGAACGGTTCATACTTGTCTTTAAGGGCTGTTCCTGTCCTTAAGGTTTGTCCTTGTCCTCATGAAACATTATACTTCTTCAGTGTCCTTTTCCTTTTCCCTGCCCCTAAGCTGCGATTGATTCATACTTATCCATAAGCAGCTTAGAGACTGTCCGTAAGCAGCCGTAAGCACTGTTTCTGTGTCCCTAAGCAATGTTGAAACCTGCCAACTTTGTGCCTGTCCATAAGCAAGTTGGCCGATCAAAATGGATCACATCTTGCACGTGAATTCAAGATCAGTTAATCGGGTACTTGCAGGCTTACTAGTGAAAGAACGGCGGAAGTTTATGTTGCGTGATTTTTATTCTATCATAGATTTTGTGGTTTTAACATTTTTGGTGTAAAAGTTTAATTTTTCAATGCTTGCATCACCATCAACTAATAATAAAAATTTATAAACAAGTTTTAGTGTAAAAGTTTCGTTGTCACCGAAGTTTAGTGGTTAAGATTTTTTCTGCCCTAACCATTCGCGGTTCGAATTCGATACGGCAACATGGACCTTTTTTTCTGACTGCAAATGGAGCTGATCAATATTTTAAAGTACTTTAGACAATATGCAGTTGATCCAGAGATGTTTGGGCATTACCTTTGGGCATCAGCAGTGTGATTGAATCAATCACCTCTAAGGACAGGGACAAGGACATTCCTTATGGAGCTTAAGGACATTTGTTGAGGACAAGGACACACAAGGAGTCAAGTACAGGGACACTTAGGGACAGGATAGGAACAAGGACAAAGCTTAGTCATAGCTATAATCAGAACATAGCTACATATGATCAAGAGTACATACCTAATAGGAAGAGTATGACACTCTTCCTATTATGCCTTCGGGCGTGCGTCCAATGCGGAGCGCGAAATAGCCCGTTTATGTACGGTTTTGAGGTACCCCCCCCTCAACTGAAGACCCCGTACTCAACTGAGGGGGGTACCCCCCCCTCAAAACGATACCCCGTACTCAACTGAGGGGTGTACCCCCCTCCGTTCAGTACCCCGTTTTCAGTTGAAGTACCCCCTTCCTTCATTGCAAGACACGAACAAGGACTTTCCTTGCTGTGCTGAAATGAGGGGGGTAACCCCCCCTCAACTGAAGACGGGGTACTGAACTAAGGGGTGTACCCCCCTCAGTTGAGTACGGGGTATCGTTTTGAGGGGGGGGGGGTACCAGGCATAATAGGGAGAGTGTCATACTCTTCCTATTATGTACTCTTGATATGATCCATGTGGCGGACTGAGATAGCAAAAACTACACAATATTCCCCGAACGTGATAAGTCCGAACAAAACAGCAACCGCGGTAATTCAGTTAAAAACTGAAACAACAAACTTTTGCGTGTCCTAAACACTAAAAACGTCACGTAAAAACGTTATTTTTCAAACCAAACATTTTTTAATTGCCCAGTAAACTTGGTCATCTCTGTGCGTGTGTGTGGACTGACCCTATTCCTGTGGCAATTGATAGAGGCATATCTGACTGTGCCGCGGAATCCGGCAGCGGCTCTGGGCGTGCGAATGACCCCTCGGTTGTTGATGTACTGGCGGGCCATCCCGAAGTCCAGCATGAACACCGTCCGAGCGTTCGGCGGGTCGCGGCCAATCGCGTAGTTACCCTTAAAACTTCACACTCCATAATTACAACACTAAAATTACATACGACTAAAACTATAACTTGCCGTTAAGCCCGGTTCACACTGACGCTTCAGTTTTAAGTTTTAAGGTTTCAAGGTTTTAAGGTTTTTAGTTTTAAGAATTGTGTTCACACTGCAGTTTTAAGTTTTAAGGTTTTAAGTTTTAACGTTTTAAGGTTTTAAGGTTTTAACAAAAAGCGTTCACACTAGAAGCAGCAGTTTTAAGGTTTTAAGGTTTCAAGTTTTAAGGTTTTAAGGTTTTAAGGTTTGCTGCTATTCACACTGGAGTTTTAAGTTTTAAGTTTGAGCTAATGTTTTGAAAGGAGTAATTTTTGTTAAAACGCACAGGATGTGTTAAAAACTCGGGACCGGGAGTCACCTTTCTTGATTTGAAAATGTTACATAGTACCCACACTAATGTGCCACCTCCGACTTTCCTCAAAAAATCAAAACTGGCCGAGTGACCTTGGGTGAGTTCTGTCAGACCTTCCCCTCCAATCAAGACGTTAAAGGGCTATTTCGGTCGCAACATAGGATTAGCTAGAATAGGGATGAGTGCAATACTCTTCCCTATTACAGAATATGTACTCTTGGTTCTGTACTTATGTCGCCAAAAGAATTCAATGAGCTGTTAGGTGAGCGTGATCAAAACCTTGTGAAGTAAAGATATATAATAATATGTTGCAATTATTTTGCATTTCATTTGCATTTACATAGGTTAGATTGATCATCATCTTAAAGCTAACGCTAAAGGTAAAGACAGTACAGATAGACAGACACCCAAAGCTTTTGAAACCAATGAACATTTCAAACCCTCTATGACGTTGGCTTTGTTCGACGCTCCGTTAATACGTACATGCTATGCAGCTGCTAGCGTTCCCGCCGAACAGTCAAACTAAAATTCATGCCAAAAACCCGTAGAGAAACTGTAGCTGAACTCACAAAACATGACTTGGCACGAAAAAGGTGCCGCTGACTTGCAAACTGTTCATAATAGTGATAAACATAGCGCAGTCAAACCAGCTGATCAGTTTGACCACTAGAAGTGAGCACGTGACACGTACACCACGTCTGTGATTGGCTGTTTCTTAAAACTGGTTTTAAGAGATAAAATATATTTATCTCCAGTTTTAAGGTTTTAAGGAGCTTAAAACCTTAAAACTTAAAACTGTGGACGGCAGTGTGAATGCTCTGCCTTAAAACCTTAAAACCCTAAAACCTTAAAACTTAAAACCTAAAAACCTTAAAACTGCAGTGTGAACGCTCCACCTTAAAACCTTAAAACTTTAAAACCTTAAAACCTTAAAACTAAAAACCTTAAAACTGCAGTGTGAATACTACTCTTAAAACTTAAAACCTTAAAACCTTAAAACCGCAGTTTTAAGGCTCAGTGTGAACCGGGCTTTATGCCTTTAAATTTAAAAGTGAAACCTTGTGCGTAATTCAACCAGTTGGGTCCTAGCAGATGTGAGCACTATTATGTTCCATAAAAGTTGTGTTCACCGGTCAGCCTGTTATGCTCTTGTGCCATAGCGACACGGTTCTTACTTTCCTGTAAAATACTTTTTACTTTTTACTGCAAAATACTGTTTTTTTCTATTTATCAATACTTCTTTTGCCAAAATATAGTGGTATTAAAATTAAAACTATCCGGGAATTGTGAAAAACAAGTACATCCTAAAAAGGAAGCAAAGTTCCCCAAGACCACGTAGTAGAACGAATATTAGCGGTAGTTTTAAAAAAAATTAAAAACCAAAAACGCATACTGGCATTAGGTTCATATTTTAAATTTCTTCAGAGTCTTAATAACTTTTGGTGCGACTGTTTCGTTGGTAACTAACTAGTCGAGAAAAAACTAAGCTGTAGGGAAATTTCCCGATTGTGTTCTATATGTTTGTGTTCGTGTTTGTACATTGTATGTGTGTCAGCTGGGCATACGTACCCGCGCTTGAGTACATATGCCAAGCTCTTTTGCATACTGATGTGTGCAGGATGGTCGCTGCTTGTCTAACGGTTGTGTTAGTTATTGTCTGAAATTGTTGTTCGTGTGAAGTTTTGTACGGTTCGGTTGAATTACGAACGTGGTCTTTTGAATTTTTGTGCCCCGTTTGTGAGCTAGAACTTTTGTAGCCCAAGTGGGCTTTTTGTTTGCCTTTTGTAGCCCGATTGGGCTTTGGTAATTGTATATGTGTGGTGGCCCAATAGTGGCTATGTATTTGCGTTTTGTTGGGTTTAAATAAACCTTTTTTTCATTACTCTTCTGTTTGAGATTTAAAGTGATAGCAATTAGTGTATTTTTGTTAACTGTGTCGATATGATTCTTGTTCATGGTGACCTTACTCTTCCCACAGGGAAGAAAAAGTCGCCTTAATTATATTACGAAGAAATTACGGTGGGCCACTTATTATACAGTCCACTTTGCATTTCGGTCGGCTCCCAAATTTCGGAGCAAAGCTCCGTTGCTTAATTGCTGCCAGTCCTTTACTAAAAGGCCTGCTAATAGTCAAACTTTCCTCAATTATTTAATGTTTGTTGCTTCTGCTCTCGGAAAGCGTGTCGCTCCATTCGCTTCAATTATTTTTCGATTATTTGTCGTTTATATTGACTAAATATTCAAATAATGTCGGCTAAAAAAACAGCGACAGACTTTATGCATCAGTGCTTCTCGTGCTGTCAATGATGTCCGATTGATTCTTGATAATCCTGCATCTAACTTTGTCGAACGGTTGAAAGCTGGTTTATTGCAGTCCTACCTTCTAAAATTGAAGACCCTGGACAAAAAAGTTTTGGAATCGATTGCGGACGACAGCGAATTAGATCAAAATTTTGAACGGACGAGACGCTTTAATGACGCTATTATGGAGGCAATTGCTGATGCTCAACCTATAGCTCATGCACCCCTCTATCCCCTACTAGGATTAATGGTGACTCAATTAGAGGTTCTAAGGGTCACGCTAAAGTGAATTTGCACAAGTTTGCGATCTCTCCCTTTGGGGGGGGACCGAATCAAGTGGCAGGAATTTTTAAACAATTTTTTTGGAACTTTCAAAACGGCCATGATCGGTCCCAATTGGCAAACATCGACAAATTGAACTATCTGCGCTGTCTGTTGAAAAGAGACGCATTTCGCTAAGTGGAGGGCTACCGAATAACAGCTGCTAATTACCGCGAAGTGGTAAAAACGCTTAACGAACGCTATGGCGACAAGCAAGCGGTAATTTTCGCGCATATTGACGCTCTATTGTCGTAGCCAGCCGCTACTGGTGACATCGCTTCGCTCCAATCGGTTCATGACGATATGGAACGACACCTTCGCAGCATCGAATCCCTTCAACCGGGTCAGGACGTGATTCTGTACTCAATTATTTTGTCGAAACTGCCGCGGTTTTTGAAAATCCAAGCCCATCGCAAGCGCGGGCTAAACCCAAATTAGACCTTAGCGAACCTGCGTGAATGGCTCAACCAAGAGCTGAGGGCTCGTGACATGGGTGAACGCATGCACCACAATTCGCCCAATGACTGAAAAGGTTTGGCCAATCACGCATCGAAGGGCTCTTGATCCTCTCTTAGAGATGACAGTGGTTCAGGCGGTGATAGTAATGCTACATCCTCGCATGGAGTGGGTTTTGTTGCTCACGATTTGGACCCCCTCGGTCAACCCAACCTCTTGAGGTGGTACAGTCTGCCACAACTGCACCGGCGCCCACATCACTATTGCCTAATTTGCCTGGATTTGCCGTTTCTTCTATAGCGGTAGCGCCAGAATAGTTGGTCGATCGAACTGTTATGCAAACAGCGGTGGCCCCTATTATTAATTCCTCGCTGGCTATTGCAGTTAGTGCTCGTTTGTTTTTCGACACCGGTGCCTCTCGCTCATTTCTTGCGGAACAGCGATGTCGTGAACTAAAGCTGTCCGTTATCCGCACGGAATGGCTATCAATTTCCACGTTCCAAACGTCGGAACGGCAGATCATGAAGCATCACATGGCAAAATTTTCTATGCAGGGTCGAGATAGGTCAACCGTCAACCAAAGCATCGTTGCTAACGTTGTTCCCACAATTACATGTCCAATCCTGAAGGTCCCTTTGGGATCTCCGGGTTCGGTCATTCCTGCTTGGGCTCTTGCAGAGCCACCTGTCGCCCGTCCAGAAGTTATAGACATTGCCGTGTTGATTGGTATGGACTATTACTATACCCAGAGGATACAGCACCTTTGTTGGGCTTTGTTTTGATATAAAGATTTTAATGTAAAGGCTGAGTTGGCTGGATATAGTTATTTTGCTAGTGCGAAAACTTGATTTTTATTTTTGTTTCTTATTTTGGATTTTTATTTTTGTTTCTTATTTTGGTTTATGTTGAATATTAATTTGCTTGTGTTGTTAGCTGTGTTTCTAATTGCTATCTGTTTTGTTTCGGTTTCTGCTCTTGAGCAAATCATTTTAATTTTTTTCATTTTGATTTCTGCCGAGCTTATCCGTTCCGGACCCAAACTATGGTTTCTGAACTCGCGTCTCGGTTTCATTGCTTTGGGCCTGGTCCCAACCGAGGAAAATGGCCCCGAAACTGTCGTTGTTATGTTTGCAAGAACATTGTCGTCGGTCGATCTAGTTTCAAATTCTTCGCTGAATTTGACTCAATACTGGGAACTCAAAGAGCTTGGCATGCTTGGATGCCAAGACAAAGGGACTTTTGACGAGGAGGCGTTTGAGTCTTTCTCCTCGACTGTGCAATTTTTGAACGGTCGCTGTCAACTACAGTGGCCGTGGTAGAAGCTTTTGATGGAGCTTCCGAATAACCATTCTCACGCTCATGGTTGTTTGCGATCGTCGCTGGAACGACTGCATGAGTCACCTGCAGCGCTCGATGCCTACGACCAAGTGTTCCAGGGTCAGTTGGATCAAGGCATTATTGAAGTAGCTCCGGTTTCTCCCTCAGGGAACGTCGTCTATTGCATGCCACACCACGCGGTGATTAGCCCTGACAAGCCTACGACAAAATTGCCCATTGTATTTGATGCGTCGTCTAAAATCCGCAAAAAACGTCAATAGCCTCTTGCACAGAAGCCCGGTTTTTCTTGAAAACATCGGTGGATTACTAATACGTTTTCGCACGTACCCTGTGGCGCTTGTCAGTGACATTAAAAAGGCCTTTTTGCAGGTCGGCTTGCAGCCTTCCGAACGGAATGCGACCAATTTTTTCTGGATTCGTAATCGATCCCGACCTACAACTGGGGATAATATTGTGACTTTCCGTTTTGCACTGGTTCCTTTTGGTGTCATATTTGTGGCACACTATCTAAAGCAGCAGGACTCAATCGTCGCTCGTCGCATTTTGGACATCTATGTTGACAATGTGACAACGGGTGAAACTTCTCCCAGAGAAGCCCGCCATCACTACGACGAGGCGGAGCTATTATTTGCAAGCGCAACCATGAATCTGCGCGAGTGGTATTCGAACAGTATCAATAGGTTCGGCTACGTGGCATCGACTTCGACCGCTACTGACTAAATTGCGTCTGTTTGCGATCCTGGCATTCAACCAGTTGGCCCCAACCTCCCCTGGGGAGTGTTGGGCGAATTCCCCGATTGTGTGTGTGTGTTCGTGTTTGTACATTGTATATGTGTGTGTCAGTTGGGCATACGAACGCGCGCATGCGTACATATGCCGAGCTCTTTTGCATATTGATATGTGCAGGCTGATGCCTGCTTGTTTAGCGGTTGTGTTAGTTGTTGTCTAGAATTTTTGTTCGGGCTAAGTTTTGCACGGTTGGATCGAATTACGAAT
>JASANF010007987.1:0-43027 GCA_030248245.1 Trissonchulus sp. WLG1_4 | reverse complement strand
TAAGAAAAATGAAAATTGAATTTTCGTTTTTCTTTTGATTTCAAAATAAGTGTCTAATTTTTTCACAATTTATCATTTTTACTGTGAGTACTTTACAGTTTACGCACAGTTTCACAGTTCAAACAGGCATTACTCCACAACCACTCAAGCAATTTGCACTAAATTTTGTACATAAACTAGAGCATATGTGCTTTTACTTTGTGTGAAGAATCTAACAAAAAGTTTTTTAATTGTGACGAAATTATCGAATGTGAATAGGTTTTTAAAAGGTCATTTTTCCGACTTTGCGACTTAGCTGCTAACTGTATGCTGCATCAATTTTGCTGAAACTTGGCAAAAATATTTGCCTTGAAACATATTTTTAGAATGTATAAAGAACAACGACCTATCTTTCACTGAAAAAGTTTTATAGTCGCGCAAACTCGACTGCTTTGGCGACACTACCCCCTTAAATCTGAGCTAAACTGGATATAAATGACCCGCCAGGCCCCCTATTTTAGACTCCGTGCCATGCATTATTCACCTTCTCGAGCTCCTGTACTCGTCTTCTGCCGTCTGCACAATGTCATCGGATACGTCTAACAGATCGTCCACAGTACGCATCAAATACTCTGACGCCTAAATGGCAACTCAATGGATTACGGATCTAATCGAACTATGAACAACTAAAGTAAATAAACAAATCATTTCTTGTTTATTACTTGGTTGGAATCCAGCCTTCAATATATATGGCGAGTTAATATTACTTTACACAACCCGGGAAAAACAAACAAGCACGTTTTGTGAGTAGAGTTAAATTAATTTTGGATAGAATTCGTTGCGACATGCTTACAGTGCTGAGGATATTCTTCGAATATAAAACGCGGCACCAAAATATTTTAAAGCCAACATTTACAACTAAACATGACAATTCTCAGTATCAGCTACTAGCCAGCAATGACAGCGCTAATGGTTACAAATGTTGCCATATCAGAAAAACTCATGTGGGACAATTTACTTTTATAAATCTACACAGTCATGCAGTTACAGTCAAATAATGAGTCTAAATTTGCGTCTGCGGGTGCGCAATAGCAATTTTTTCGGGTGAATCTGTGTTCTAAAATGACCTCAACTCAACTCAACCTCAGTTGTAGTATCGGCAGCCACTGACGCCGTATAAAGTTTAGTGATTAAAATAAGTAGTGTTGAAAACAGTTTTACTGAACTTGTAGATCATAAGATGCCATTTTTGCAATAGTATGTGCATAGCTCTAAACTTCCGCAACCAAAAACTTTGAAATAGAAAGAAAATAAAAATGTCTTCAAAATTGTCAAAAAATATCACTATATCAATATCACGCTTTCCATGGGCTAAAAGAGGGATACAGTTTTGAGAAAAGGATGGCTTTGGTTTAGTTATCTGACATGTAGATTACGTGGAATCGAGACTCAATTAATACTACCGATTTGGATCGCCGATCATAATGTCGACCCGGTTCGGCGATCCGACCAACATCACTAGTTGGCAACGGCATCTAAAGTCTGACATCGCTTGGCTACAACCCGCTGATAAGTAATCTGCGAAACATTGTCCCACCAGGTTTCATCGTAACACTGTTTAATGAAATAAATTTCCTGTGGACGTACATGTTATGTATGATAGACACACGCTCGTATAAACGGTCTTGCCGACCAATAGTCTTATGTAGCAAACTACGTAATGCATAACATAGCTACATGCACACAATGATACACACGCCCACACAAACAATGCTTTATTTTGACCTGTGAGCAGTTTTACAGTACAACTGCATGCAATCATAGGTCCCGATTGCAATATAGTATATACACGGCGGCTGAGGCCGCCGCGTAAAAAGCGAGCTCTAAGGGTCTATTCCTTTACCGGATTAAAGGTTTAATTATAATCGGACTAAACGGTTTAAAAATTATGCTCAAAAATGCCATTCCAAAACCTCCGGATTAAACGGACTTAACTTTTAGTGCGCTGCTTTTTAGTCGGACTAAACGGACTTAACTATGCACGCTAATGTTAAGCGTGCATGTTAAATCCGTTTAGTCCAGTGGTAGTTTAGGAATGGGTTCGGACTAAAATTAAGCCGCAGACTTATTTTAAACCGTTTAGTCCGTTTATTCCGACTTGTCATTCCAAAACCTCGGACTAAAATAAGTCCAGCCCGTTTAATCCGGTAAAGGAATAGGCCCTTAAGAAACATTTAGTCGACCAACCAGTCATGTAGGTAAACGTTTTCGATTTCAACGATAGAAGATAAAGAAATTTTTAGCTCAAAAAACACTGTTATTTAGTATCAAAACTCTACAAAAAAATGTAAGTACAGCACAAGGCTAAACTCTAGTAAACCAGTAAAGGTCTCTTAGCGTGGATTTTACAGAAGTGGTTCTACTAAACCATTGGTTTTACGTACGATTTGCATGAGTAGCACATTACGAAATATCGCCTGCCTCGCTACGAAGTTCATGGATTTTCTTAGGACCATTGGTTTAGCTCAGTTTAATTTTCAAACTTGCAGCGTAGCGCTCTCTGTTCTGCCGAAATTTCAGCTGAGCTAAACCAAAGGTTTAGAAAACCTGTTGTAAATGAGAATTAGGACCTATGAGACTCGGGGGCTGTGGTGTAGTGGTTAGCATGCTTGTCTTCGAAGCAGGCGGCCCGGGTTAGATTCCCGGCGCCTCCATTTCTTTCTTCTTTTGAAATTGGGGCATCCTCTTTCTTTCAACATAGTGGCGACCGTGACAGGACGGAGAGGATAGGGCCGGGTCCTCAGGACAGCCTTATCCCCGAACCGTTTTCGGAGGTGAGTTAGGAACCCCATACCCTGGGTTGAGGTTGGCACTTCAACTCTTTACGGTACTCGTGCTGTGTGCTGTATGGATGCGTACATAGTCTCTTTCTGATTGGTCCCTCGGTTATGGGTCATTCAAAAAACCCTCGGTTTGGGTTAGGGCTAGGGGTGAACCGGAAAACACCCTCGGTTTCGGTTAAGGGTGAGCCGGTTAAAACCCACTGGATTGGTTTGGAAACGTTGTGGGTCGATCGAGAAACCCTGTGGTTGCGGGTAAGCCAGGAAACCCAGGAGTGTAGTGTGATTGAAGTAGGCTTTACGTGTGAACGTACTCCGCCTTTGAGGCATTGGGTTCGCCCCGAGAGCATGAGTATCGGTTATCGACCGAGTATCGTTGCAGGGTCGCAACGATGTTCGAAGAAGGGACCTGTTGTAACTGAGAATTAGGACCTATGAGACTCGGGGGCTGTGGTGCAGTGGTTAGCATGCTTGTCTTCGAAGCAGGCGGCACGGGTTTGATTCCCGGCGCCTCCATTTCTTTCTTCTTTTGAAATTGGAGCATCCTCTTTCTTTCAACAAACCTACGAAATTCGTAATGACTCAGGCGATATTTCGTAATGAAATTATGTCCAAAAACCATGCAAAGCGCACGTAAAACATATGGGTTAGTAAAACCACCTTTGTGAATTCCACCCTTGAAGTCCTGCCGCTGCTACGACGGCGGCACAAAACATTAGCCAAAAGACGACCCTGTCAATTGTCACTAAAGCAAACCAGACTGTCTATTTATTCCTGCTGTCCCTGTGTCCTTAAAGACAAGTCTGAACCGGACTTAAGCATCCCTCAGAATTCCAATCACTTAATTTTCTAGCGGGAACAGGCCTCGTCAGTCGCTAGCTATTTCCTCACATTGGCGCTAACGTTCTGGATCTCCGTGATGTGCTCCATAACCGTGACGGCCCAGTGCACGTCCTTGTGCGACAGATGATCTTTAATGGCGTCAACCGCTTCAGATAGATTCTTCGCTACATCCACCGCATTATCTGCTGTCACTGTCGTCTAGAGTAAAATTAAAGTTTGACTTAATTTATTAGTTATTTGGTAAACTGTACGACATAAGCTTATTATTTAAGTCTGACTTAAGGCTAAACTGTAGTATTAATTTCTAATAAACCCCGTAATGAATTATTACTGTATTAATGACTGTAGTAAAACTAAACTTCAGATACAATTGGATGACTTTTAAAGAGCTAGAATACATTACGAATCAAAGTTAGATTCTAACATGATGCGCAAAAGAAACTTGTCCTCTCAAATCAGCTCTCCTCTCAAAAAACTCGTCAATCTAAAAGATGCGCCACTTCCTTATTTTAATGGCATGACTTCTGCGACTAATTGCTGTACCCTTGATAGTCAAAATCTATTGTTTACGTAACGAAATTACATGTTTCGATTTCTGAAGTGGTGCAACTATTTTTTGTCAGACTTTGGCGAGATAGAGAGTCTAAATGCTACAATAATGTTAAGTCAAAGGCCATAAGCCCTGTTTATACTCGTCTTTACACAAGTATGAACCGAGCAATAATGTTCAGTGAACAGAAAAGCACAGAAAGTCAACCCTACGTTTGCCAGTTCAGGCAACTGGTCAATAAATGGGGTGGTTGACGGGCTGGGCCTTGAAACACTAGTAGTTAACGTTGTAGTAGTAGTAGTAGTACTAGTGGTAGTTGTTGTTTGCGGTGGGGAATACGGATTGAAGGGAGGACAAACGCAGGTCCCATTGGATGAGCAAAAATCTTCACATCGCATAAGCCTGAAAAGAAATATAAACGGTAGAATTAAGGCATATTCACACAATCACACGCAAGCGCATTTTGCTCCATGGCGTACGCCATGGCGTACACCATCATGGAGCATGAGCGGGCGCACGAGCGGGCGCATTCTATTTTCACACTGCCTGCAGCATTATTTCACACAATGCAGTAGACAAGTATACTTTGTAGCACGGTCAAGCGTGCCCTTATGTATTTGTACGCACGCTATGCAGGGGAAACGCCAAGTGCGTGAGGGTTTCCCTGCACGCGCGCACTCAGATGTATGAAAACAGGCTCGATCGTGCTATAAAGTACTTGTATGACGACTTAAAATCTAAATATGACTTAAAAATTAAATTATAAAAATTGCAAAAAAAGTCAATGCTGTTAAGAATCGAACCCAAGTATTTCTGATCTGTAGGTAGTCAGACGCCTTAACCACTAGGCCACAGCTCCATCGGTTGATATTGTTAAAACGAGTGCTAAGTTTGTACAAAAAACGGTAACTTATTTACGTAAGAAATTACTGCATTATACTATCAAGCTACAGATAGTAAGCTAAATGCCTTGTTTGTTATTTTATGTCACAGATATATACATTCATTACAATGCTAAGCTTCAGCACTGTAATTACATGTGCACAATTTTCTTGATTAGACAATTTTTAGTTAAGGTGGTAGTTACGTTTTCGAAGTTTTTGGAAATAAATCAAACAAGCAGGCCCCAAAAGGGGGCAAGGTTCCTTCGCGGAGTGAAAATTCTGCGTAATTTACCCAAAAGATTTCAGCTTCGCTTTTAGTTGTGTGTATTTCCATGCATAGAATGCATTAAAACCTGTGTACATTCAATTTTTACATTCAGAGCTTTTGTAGGTATTGAAATCACACTATAAATTCAACCATTTTCTCGAGAAATCATGCCATAGTTGCTGGAACTGCTCGTGATTACAGCACGCAGTCGCATATTTGACAAAGAAAACTCCTGTCAAAAGAGTTTATGCTGATAAAAACTGCTAAATTTTTTGCAAAAAACCGCATGGGGTTCGAACCCTCGAAGTAGGATAACAGAAACTTTTGGACTAGCGCTTTTGACCACTCGACTACGCTACTTCGTTGTCTATCGTTGTTTGGTTATGACTATGTAGAAAAGAAGTATGAAAACAGACATCGTCTACACAATCACGTGATTAGCATGTGTATCTTGTCTGAAAATTAAAAATAGAGTTTTAAATCACAAAATAGTTTAAAATTGATTCCAACTTTTACCATCATTTTATGTCTCAAAAACGGCAATTTTCGTGTATTTTTTGAGAATTTGGAAAATTGTATGTAAATTTTTGTGGCTCCTACTCTACTCAGAAACGCCATTCAAAAAAGGTCTAACCCGTTTTATTTTAAGAATATTTTGAGCTAAAATATGACACATTTCTGTTAGTCGTACTAGGCGATCGGTAACTTTGAAGTTTTTTAACACCAATTCTGAATTCTCATGCCAATATCACAAAATACAAAAAACCTTTTGACACCATAATTTACAGGGATATAGTTCCTTATATATCTATTATATCTAGAAATTTTGGTAAGTATATGTTATGGTAGATAAAAAAAGCTTTGGCAATTTTAATAAACCCCTACAAAAATTGAAAATTTTCTTCAGTCTCATGAACTGGCATTTTTTACAGTTTTGTCCGCCATTTTTTCCGCAGTTAAGGACAAACTGTGCTTAGTGTAATATTAAATGACCCCAATGAGGCCCTAGTTAATTAAGTTCAAACTTTTCAAAAAATTTGTCATTTCTGAGCACAATGAGTGATTTTAGTTGAAGTAACGAATATCCTGACCGGTTCATGGGATTGCAAAATAGCAAATTTGAAAGTAGCCAAATAAATTTCCCCGATACCTTTTTCGAATTGAGTGAATAGGTTGACTATTTTTTTAGTTACGGCCCATCAAAGTCTTAAAAACTGCCTTTTCTTGACTTTTTAGTAAAATTTGAGGCAAACTTTTGGTCACAGTAAAAATATGCTGCATCAATACGCTTAGTTTGGCATACTGCAACTTGCACAACATGTGCAACATGTATAAATTACTTGACAGTATGCGGACGTTATTTACCAGAGCGAAGAAATAATTAAATATAAGAAAAAATGCCTAAAATTGAGCTGATAAGCTTCACCAAAATAGTTGGTGTGTACGCTATGAGTTTTATCGACACTTGAAAAAATGCAATTTTGTAAAAAACAAGTTGTTTGATAATATGCAAAAGACCGCTTGTAAATTGATTCAGTAATTGTCACAAAATATAAAAATGAAAAAAACTGCGAAAACGTAACTACCACCTTAAGTGAGTGTGAGCAGTGGTGGCTCAGTAGGTAAGATCTCTTGAATTATAATTTGTTTGTTTTTATGGAAAAGGTACTATTCCCGGGTTTCTTAGGCTTTAAGTATTTAGCGTGCCGTACAAGTGCCGTGCGGTACAAGTACCTGTACGCACGGTGCAGCTGCGGGTGCACCGTGCAAGAGGTGCAGGTGCAGTGCAAGAACTTGTACAGCTCATTTGTAGCATATAGTATATCGGCCAAGGAGTTAAACAAGTGTACGTGTGCGCCCGCTCATGCGCCTGCTCATGCTCCCTCGTGTGAATAGGCCTTTACATTGCGTGGTTTGAATTATGCGTTTGCTAAAAGAGCTGTTTCTAAAAAATCCAGACAGAGTCTGGGTGGCGATGAAATTACCATATTGGCATAATCATTTATTTTGTTTCTTTGGTGGACGTCGATTCAAAGGAAACTAACTTTTCCGGCAGTGCAGGACTGAAGGCGCAAAAGACCATTGGACCCTGAGCATGATGGTTTTGCTGACTGCACGCAAACTCGGTAGTTTCGTAACTGATGAGCTGAAATCAGAACAAATACTAAAGATGTAAAATACGGTTTACTAAACATGAAATTGCTAAAGAAAACGTAAAAAAAGCAAAAACCGGCCTGCAATAAGTAATTGTCACGCTGGACGAAAATTTCTAGTTGCAGCTACATGCAGTCCGAGGCCGAGCCTCCGAGGAGTATTGTGGTAAACTGATAAGCACTGCTTATCATATTTATATTGATCGTATCATATTTATATCATATTTAAATTATCTTGCGGTATCACAACAACATTAATAAGCAGCAGTTGGCCAGCTGTTGTCCAGAAACCCGAATTACACAAGTACGATCAAATACAGGGGCTGTGTCATCAGAAGCAGGTTAGACTATCCTTGTTCACTGTTGAAGGAAAGGCTTAGTGTGCTCAATGACTAAAGTCAATGTTAGTGATGCTTCTAGTTGAAATACAAATCAACAATGCATTTGAACTTAATTTGCAAGCGAGGACAATTAAACTTGTACTTTTATAACCTAAAAAGGCCATTTTTCCATTTCAACATTACAACTACCCTAAAAATTAGCTTTATTATATTACCAGTGTGTAAGGCCCGGTTCACACAGACGTACTTTTTACTTTTTACTTTTTACTTTTGGTCGAAAAGTAAAATTTTCGGTTCATACAGAACATAATTTTTACTTTTTACTTTTGGCCAAAAATAAAAATAGAAACGCGTTCTACTTTTTACTTTTTACTTTTGCAACCTAGCCAATCAGAATGCTCTAACACAAGCTCCGCCTATTGAGCTTCAATTTTATTGGTTAGATTTGCTTTATGACATACAAGTGCGCCAAAGCCAGCCAATTGAATGCGATCTTCTTTAAGTAAAAAGTAAACCTGTATGAACACTTTTGCAAAAGTAAAAAGTATAAATTAAAAAGTAAAAAATATAAAGTAAAAAGTAAAAAGTAAAAAGTACGTTTGTGTGGACCGGGCCTAAGGATAGCCTAATTTAACCCTTTTGAATTGTGATCCATGCTACAACTACAAAATCACCCACAAGAATGCTATGTCTATACAAATCAAAGGTTGACCGAAAAGCAATCTAACCTGCAAGTACGATTTGCAAGGGGACTGACAGTGCAAGCCTACCACTGCTTGGTCGCAGCCAGCCACATCTGAACAAAGGCCAGACTGGTCAGAAAAGTATTTCCGGGAGGAATAAATCAGGGCAATACTGGTCCAGAAGGACAAAGATTTGAATTTCGATTCCTGCCAAGCCACACAGCAGACACCATCATGGCAATAATTAGGATAGGGACAAGCCGCGGACTGTGTTTTAGCCAATAAACTGGCATTCCAGCGCTAAAATAGACAAACAAATATCGGTTCACTATCTAATTTTCAGATTACTTAATTAAAAACGTTATAAAGCCGTAGATTTGGTAGCTATTCTCAGGAAGACTACAAAAAGACAAAAAAATCCGAAAACTGTTGTAACTCCGCATTCACCAGGCGTCGGAAAACGGGTTCTGGTTACCCGCAAGGGTTGCGCTGGGTTGGAAACTTTGAGCAATGGGTTCCCGCGAAGCTCTTCACCCACTTTAAGCTGCGCGGGTCGCAGATTTTTTGAAGACCACGAAATGTAAGAAAAATGGCATATATACTCAAATTTTCCAAAAACATTACAATTGCATGCGAAATTCTCTAAAAATGGTCCAGAAAGAACAGTGTAAAAATGAGTGGCTAGAAACTAACTGAACGGACATACGGCTGAACATACGGACATAAGTATGAATCGACCCTTACAGCCGCACGTCCGTTCAGCAAGCAAAGACTACAAACTGTTTCAAAGTTTTTATAACTAACAACTGACTGAACGTGCGAATTGAGCTATAAAATATCGACACTAAAAACCATACCAGAGTAGGGACCATTTTGTTTCCTTGCTGTTCTTTGGCGGTCGAGCGATAAAAGCCAATAACGTCCGTAAGGAGATCAATAGTATTAGGATCGGGTTTGTATTGAGCAAATACTGAAGATTTGAAACCGCTAAAACCACAGAGAAAACAAACACTTCAGAAAACAAGATTAACGCTGATTCCAAACCTACGTTTCCACCTGCTGAGCTGCAGCATCGTGGCGACAAACAAATCTTTAAATAGACTTTTAATTATTAAATGTATTATACTATCCTTATCCTTATTGTCATGAAAAACATAATAATGATCATCCCTTTGGAACGGCAAATGGTAGAAACTTGATTTTTGCACCACTAGACGCGCAATAAAAATTTGCCATTGCACCGTTTTTTAATTTTTAAAAAATTTTCAATTACCGTTTGTTTTACGCGTTTCAACGCTTTCAAGATAATATCAGTCCATTACAACTACTTTCAAAAAGATTTGATGCACTACTTGCATCATACTCACAAGTTCAATGTTTACATTGGGCAAGTATGTACACGTGTACTTGCGCATGTAAACATTGAACTTGTGAGTACGATGCTAGTAGTGCATCAAAACTTTTTCAAATTTTTCAAAAACTTTTCAATATTACAAAAGATTATTATTTAAATATTACTTAAGATGAAGTCGCTTCACAAAAATTCCATGGATACTTTTTTTATCAATATTAAATGACTTCATACTGTGGATCTTGTCCACCTAGTCTAAAATAGACGCACTAGACTTGTTACAATATATTTACAATATATTTACAATATATTTACAATATATTTACAATATTTACAATATATTTACCTTACTATACTATATAAACTTTCTTGCTCAAAAATAATTACGATAATAACTCAAGATCGGCTCAACGCAGAAACGTCATTTTTGCATTATCAAATAGCCGACAGCGTGGCCAAAAATTTTTCTATTCAACGTCAGTTTGTAAAGGAAACCGTTTAGCCACTAAACCGGTTTGAAAAAATAAAACATTTCCATACTGACATTTTCGGGCTTGCACATCTACTACGATGAATGTAAGATGATACTATAGTGTCATTTAATTCGCAAATATTCAGACCGTCATAACTTGCCTCAACGTTAACGTAAAAACATAAAATTGACGCTTTTCAACTCAGAACAGCAGGCGCTTTTGAATGATACCTTACTTGACGTATACCATTTACGTTTAAACTAAATTTTCAATTCTAAATTATGACGCAAGCTTAACGTCAAGTTAAAGGCCATGTCACCCATCACTTGAAAAGCTCTAACAATTTCCTCTCAAATGACGTTAAAATTATTATTCTCCCACTACCGTATCAAAAGTTATGGCCCCTGAAAGATTTCATAAAAGGGGCTGATATGTACTACAGATCACACCATGGGTGATCAAATCACAAAACAATTGAATTTTGGCAAAAATTGAAAAACTTTTTGCTTATTTTTTACTTAACGTAACATAACTAGACTTAACTTAGATATATACGACATGGTCGAACAAGTCTAAACTAGACGCACTAGACTTGTTACAATATATATTAACCTAATAATAATGATGATAATAAGCGGGTTTCGCCTTCACAGTCATATCAGAAACCCCTGGCGTATGATATTTTCACTATTCCTATGGCTGATCAAACAGTATAAACCAAGTTACAGCGGTTTTTGTCCGGGCGCCAACGTCAAAACGACGTCAACTTGCCGTAAGCGGATCATGTGACCTCCCATTTTAAAGCGCTTCGTCTCACAAATCGAATGGTGAAATTCCCAAGTGGCTGCGATTCCCATAACAAAAGTTATGGGGATTTTAAGGTTTTCGCACCATAGAACCCCTTTAGCATAATTAAATCGTAATTACTAAATTACAAAATGTGTTCTTTTTCTTTGGTCTTTAAAGGCGCCATAACTTGCGTTTAAATACTCGGACAGACATAAGAGTAGCATCATTGGATTGCTGGCGTGAAGGGCTTTCAAGAGAGGGGTCACATGACTACATAGCCCCTCAGATTACCCCGAAATAAATATTTCAGGGTACGCTCACGTGACAAGGTCATGTGACCCCTCATTTGAAAGCGCTCCTTAAATCAAGACGATTGATGTAAGTGTCGTGTTTGTAAGTTATTCCTATCGTCCGCTAGAGGTCTTTTAAACTTGACCCTTCGTGACTAACTATAATCAGCCCATGTTAGGTCAAATCTCCTTACATGTAAATTTTAACTAATTTTTTTAAAAATCAGTAAGATTAACATTTAAATGCCATGAAATTTATGTTTGTTGTCGAACTAGTCTAAACTAGACGCACTAATCTTGTAATAATAATAAATAATTTAATCTAAACGAAAAATATGAATAAAAAATATTGTATTTTCGTCAATGTCGCACAACGTATTTTGGAATTTTTTACAAAGGTTTGCGTACAATTTTTCGGGAAATCGATTTGAAGATTTTGTCATATCAAAAGTCAGGTCACAAAAATGTTCAACAAATCTGAACGTTATATATATCAAACGAAAACTAATTCACTGCTGAACCACCTTTCCTCAAGAGCAAAGACCTAAAAACGTGACTGTAAAATTTTATCGACCAAAATCAGTTATTCGGAGCGCCACCTTAAGCATTCAGTTATATTAATTAGGTATTCTTCTTCTTCAGAACTTTACAAAAATGAACTGAAGCATGAGAATGCAGAACAAGACTTACTTAGATTTCTTTTTAGCCCAGTCCAAAGCACAGGCAACAGGTGAGAGTTTACCCGTACATTGAATTTGAGCACAAGCAAAATAACCAATATCATTAGACATTAACTAAAACAAAATTTAAAAATTTAATAAGTTCGCATACCTATATAATAACAAGAGTACATAATGGCGTCTCACTCTATATAGAAGAATAGTGAGACACTCTCCAGTCTGCCTGTGTTCTAGCACAGGCAGATGCGCTGGTCGTTTTCAGGCTACAGGTTGACATTCTGTGCAACATGTGGCTAGCCAATCAGCGCGTAGATTCTCTGCGTAACACACTTTAGTATATAATCGCTGATGTGTTGATAAGCATTAAGATAGGGATAAAAGCTTAATAACTCATTATTTATTCATAGTTTGCTTGCAAAAACATTAAAAATTAACCTTCAGGGATATTTTGGCAAACTTTCAGCGAAATTGATTGAGAAACTTTTGAGATATAAACTTTTCTAAATTTCTTCAAAGTTTCAATGTTTTTACAAGCAGATTATTAACGAATAATGAGTTATTAAGCTTTTATCCCTATCCCGTTTTATGATTGGAGCACGTGCACAGGCGTCTGCCAATCAGAGAAAAGGAGCTTGCTTCTGATTGGCCGGCCACATGTTGCACAGAATGTCAACATGTAGCCTAAAAACGACCAGCGCATCTGCCTGTGCTAGAACACAGGCAGGCTGGAGAGTGTCTCACTCTTCTTCTATATAAAGTGAGACGCTATTATGTACTCTTGATAATAAAAACTAAACTGAATGAGAGGCCTATCCAAAAATAAATTTAGGTTGCCACATAACCAGAAACAAGATTAATAAATTAGCCCGCTGAAAAATTACACAGGAATATAAATAGGAAGAAACTTTCAAATAAAAAATACGATACTGAACTTGCCTCAACCAAACTAAAGTTCTGCTCATCCAATTAAATCTAGTTTGATACGTATTTTAGGTTTCATACCTTCTTAATTTAGTTGCTTTTTGCGCGGCCGCCTCAGCGGCCGTGCATACTAATTTCAATCAATGCACTGAAACTGAAAACGCATGTAAATCATGCTCAGTGTCAGTGCATTAAACTGCACTGCTGATATTATATCAGCTTGCCTGCTGATGCATGCGTTGTGTGTGTAAATGTGTGTGTGTGCGCGTGTGTTCGATTATGTGCGTGGACTGCAGTTAGATTTGACAACGTAAGGGAAGTGCATGAATTTTGTTGCTAGAAAATTAGGTATGTGCTGTGTCGTTAATACAAATGGTGAAATGCCATAGTTTTCTTCGAGACAGGATAAATTGTTGAAACGGAGATCAACGTTTTACCAAGACTCAATATATAAGAAGAACTGTATTTTGTGGCATCTGCAAAACGCATGAAATCACAAAAATATTACAGTAGTAGCATACTATGTGATACAATTTTACCGAGTGCCACCAAGCTCCAATTATTAGTGTATATAAGTTGTGTGAGTGACAAGGGGTCAAGTTTAGTACCATGAACATGCCAGTCAATCTGATCCGAGTTGACACGGGTAGGTTGTAATATGAAATTTTTTGCAATGCTCACATATGTAGTGATTTATATAAGCTTTCACTACATTTGAAAGTATGGCTTCAGGCACCACATTTCCGCAAAAAAGCCTTTGTCTCGAATAAAACTGTCTCATTTAAAGCCCCCGCTTAAGCGGTCTCGAAATACTGGTACCCCTTATAGAATTCTAAAATGAAAACTAATGACTGATTGGGCTGTGGCCTAACAGCCAAAATGGATCAGAAAATAGTAATCCAGTTTAGAAGCAAACGATATGTACTGATACCTATGTACGTCGAACGTTATCACGCAACAGCAAGTTCGTGTTCGGCATAAATGAAGTAGTTTTGACTTTGAGTTCTCGAGCCATTTCAACAAATGTGATCAAGCTCGATAAAAGCTTAAGTTTTGTATTACATATGTACTTGTCCGAAATTAGAACTACTGCAAAAATAAAATTATTAGCATGCCGCGCTTAATTTTACCGATACAGTAAAATAATACTTGCTATGGTCATGTAGAAAAAAATGAACTCTCGTCCACAAAAGTGCTTGTTCTGCATATCTGTGATATACTGGTGTATCTAAAGGTCAATTCACACGGTCAATTCACAATTCACGACTCAGTTGATTGGGATTATCTCCTGGATTTTGTACCTAACATTGATGATAAGTGGTGTATCTTTAGGTATTTTGTGGATGTAGGTATGAGTACGTATGTTCCCGTGTCTCACAGGACTAACAAGTATCGCACATGGCCGAAACATATACGGAAATGTTAGCAAAAAAGAGAAAACTTTGCAAAAGGAATAAACTGACGTATAGTGCAAATGATCTTGATAAATATAAAAATTCGGCCAAGGCTTCGCGCAAAATTGTACGGCAAGACGAATATGAAAGTGAAAGTAAGTTGCTTTCGCAACCGTCTTCAAAAAAATTTTACAAATTTATCAATTCCAAATTAGTCTCCAAAGATGGCGTTCCAACCATATCTAGTAACGGAGAAAAGGCAGTAGCTCCATTAGATAAAGCAAATCTTTTAAATCGTAATTTTGCTACATTTTTCACCATTGATAATGGCATCTTACCGTCTATGGAGAACAAAACGTTGTCAAAGTTAACAAAAGTAGAAATAACTGATGAAAAAGTGTTTCATGCAATAAAAAAGCTCAAAAATAAAATGTCGTCTGGTCCGAACGGTATTCCTAATTTTGTTATAAAAAAGCTAGCAAAGTCCATTGTTAAACCTTTGATCAAAATTTTTTGTTTTTCACTTGACTCGCAAACTTTCCCTAGTGACTAGTTAAAGGCAGATATCATTCCAATTTTTAAGAAGAAGAGAAAAAATTCAGATCCTTCAAATTATAGGCCTATAAGTCTTACGTGTGAGTTGTAAAATTCTGGAGCACATAGTATGTGAATCAATCATGTCCCATCTCACATCTAATAATCTATTACATCCGTCTCAATACGGCTTTCTAAAACGTAAATCTACAGTGACCAACCTTCTGTCCACCCTCCACAAGTGGCACAGTAGTATTGAACGAAAACAAACTGTCCATGCAGTGTACCTTGATTTTGTTAAAGCTTTCGACACTGTCCCGCATCCAAAGTTAATTTACAAACTTAGTAAGTACGGCCTTGAAGGAAAATTGTTAGGGTGGGTTTCTAGTTTTTTGAGTAATAGAACGCAAGCTGTTCTAGTTGATAGTCAAAAATCTCAAGCCCTCCCTGTTAAGAGTGGGGTACCCCAGGGAACTGTCCTTAGACCCATATTATTTCTCATCTACGTAAATGACCTGCCAGATGTTGTCGATGAGCATTGTAGCTGTACCCTTTTTGCAGACGATGCTAAGATTTTTGCGGCTTGCCCAAAAAATTCTCGAAGTCATTATCTGGCACTTAGTCTTGATAGCGTCTGGGAGTGGTCTACTTTGTGGCAACTGTCGTTGTCGCGCTCAAAGTGTTCTGTTTTATGTTTTGGTGGCACACCCGCAGACGCTTCTGGCTACGTCCTTGGATCTGAGGAATTAGTACCTGTTGAAAGCGTTACAGATCTTGGTGCCTGCATAAATTCTAATTTGAAGTCCTCTTCTCATTGTCAAACTATAAGTCGCAAAGCTCTATTTATTGCTTCCCGTATCTTTAAAAGCTTTAAGTGTAGAAACAGAAAATTTTTGATCCAGCTTTTCAATACATACATTCGGCCAGTGTTAGAGTACGCCTCACCTGTTTGGTCCCCATACCTGCTCAAAGATATAGATATGATCGAGCGTGTCCAGCGCTCCTTCACTAAGCGAATACCTGGTTTTAGTCAGTTATCATACGTAGACCGTTTAAAGGCCCTCGATATTACCAGTCTTGAGCAACGACGTATTCAACTTGATCTCGTTTTTCTTTTTAAAATTGTCAAAGATGAACTAGACATAAATTTTAGTCAGTTTTATGATTACACTATTGTTTCAGGTACAAAGAGTCACCCCCTCAAACTGAGTCTAAAACGATCTAGTTTGAACGTCACACAACATTTTTTCACCGCCAGAGTAATTCGAGTGTGGAATGAGTTACCTTTTGATTTGATAAATTGTGCAAATTCTACTACTTTTCGTAATAAGCTAGCGAATTATAGGCTTGATCACTAGCTTCGGGGGCGAGGGGCCATGATTGGTCTTTCTCGCTCCCTCTCTTCAAACCCGAAGATATTTTGTATTTCCCCTAGTTTTGTTTGTTTTATAACTAACATTTTATAGTATTTTTTGATCAATGCTAACATGTTATTAAACTTTATTCCTGGATGTATGCTATATAATTGGCGTATTTGAAGAGTAAATTGCTTTTCTGTTCTGTTCTGAAGGCAATCACACGATTCACACACACGCATGGTCGGGCGCAAGGGCACGCACACATGCATGAGCAACACTGCCTTTCGCATTGCGAGACATGAATGCGCACGTAATGGAGGAGGCAGTATATATTAACATATTACTTAAAGAATATCATGCGCTAGGTCATGCTCCAGATTGTGCTCCCGCCAATGCGCTGTGCGATGCGCCATTGAACAAAATACGCCCTCGTGTGAATTAGAATGCAAATAATGGTCTAAACAAGCCCAACCTGCGGCAAAACCTTCAGTAAGTTTTAAGAATTATGTTCAAGTAAGCTGACCAGCAGGTCAGCTAAAACCTGTTGTGCAGCAGATAATTATCTTATTGTAAAATGTGTATGCAAAAGTTCAATGCGTTTTTATGCAATCTTACAATAAGTTGTTTATGCAAAAACTTGAAGTAGTTTTAATTATCTTACAACAAATTATGTAGGAATGGGTTGTTTTGATGAGTGAGAAGTGTATTCATTCTTTCATCACCAAAAATGACTACAGTTCGCAGGAAACATATGTAAGATGCTTCCAACAAAATTATCTGGTCAAATGTTGGTACTATCAGCAATGTGACACACGCGCACTATGTGACACACATGAACTAAACAAACGCACATTGACATTTTTCCAGCTTACAGTGTAACTTTTGCACTAGACAATGATGTGACGCTCGCGCAGTAGCTCTAATATGCAAAGCAAACTAACGCACAGACGTACATTGCACTACAAGCCCAGTGTATTCCGCCAGAAATCAAAATTAGAGACCTGTTGTGCTGTGGCACAACAGGAAAAAAGCAACTGTAGAATAACTGTAGAATAACTTTTCAAAATTAAAATTCGATAAACATAATCAAGGGTAACAGCTAAATTGACAATTAATTACAAATCAATTTACATACAGACTTCAAAGGCAAGCACTTTTTGGTGGGCGTGTATTGGGACAAACATCCGGGCAATGTGGACAAAATCATAGAAATTGATGTCAGAAACGTTTGCTTTTCTTCATTCCAAACCATGGCCAAATCTCCGCTTTGCCCATAGAAAGCGTCAATCGCTGCCTGCGCTGCAACTGACTCCAGGGCTGTTGACCAAACCTAAAAATAATTACAACAGGCTTTAGTTAAAATAAAGTTAACTAAGGGTTTTATCCAATATTGGATTTATCGGATTAGATTTAATTTTATTTCGTCCATAACACAGTGTCAGTTAAAAGTACCTACTGAAACTGTGCACGCTCCGAGAAAATAATGTATGTAAGCCGTGTAGGGCGAAATTTCAGCCGGCTATTTTCATTTTGTGCTGTGTTATTAGCAAAAGTAATTTAAAATCTAATCTGTTAAATCTAATTTTGGATAAGGCCCTAAGTAGACTTTAGTTTGGTTATTTATTTACGTATATTTTTAGCTAAAATAAAATAATCCTAAAATAAGGCTTGAACAGCAAGTCTTGCTTTTCCATAGAAAACTAATACTGGCCTAGCAGTGATGTTTCTTTACGCATACCGATTAGTATTTTTGGAACATAGTATATAATGATGACAAATTCTACACGTATTGCATACACATTCTAAAAGGTGTTCCGAGACTTTAGCCACTAGAGACAGTCTAAGGGTTTGAATATGTATTCAATATATTAAGTAATAAGTAATTCATAATACCTCGTATTCAGAGACTGCCTTTACGCATTCGATTGTTAAAATGTTTAGTATAAATCGATGGTGAATAACCTACCAACGAAGATAGAGCCGATAAATTGAGGGCCCTTCTGGCAAATTCTCGGTTAACCAGAATGTAATTAGTTGCTAAAATTTTGTCCATTTCGCCAAGATTAACCAAAGTGCATTCATCAGGCATTGGTTTAGTGGTAGATAGCCCTAAAAGAAACACAAACACAAAAATCTCCCTAAAATGTACATTCAATCTTATGTATGTCCGTATGTCCGTCAACGCAGCAAAACCATTGAATCATCGAAAGTGAACTAAATTCCGATCACAAACTGCTGGACCCTGAGACAAAAGGGAACACGCTAATTCATTACGAAAAGAACGAGTTACAGGCATCAAGAGTACAGCGAGTGGTCACAGAAATAGCTTTTTTCTTCTCAGGGTTCAGCAATTTGTGGTCAGACTTTAGAATGCAAATGTTGCTGAACGCCTACAAGCTTTAAGAAGGCCCTAATGAGGCTGTGAATCGAATTTCCTAATACAGTGGTGTAGTAGTGATATTTTTTAAGCTTAATAATGACCAGAAATTGCTGTATCCTGAGATAAAACAGGTGGCGTGATTTTTGAGACTGCTCCGTCTACTCTTGATACTTTAATTTAGTTCTTTTCGTAGTAAAATCGTGTGCTGCTTTTTGTATCAGGCTCCAGCGCTTTCGGTTCCGACTTTAGTAACAGCTGTAATTTGCACTGTGAAGCACAATTGAATATAATCAGGTGTTACGACAGTATTACGAAGTCACACCAGGTGTAGTTGTGGGCGGTGAGATAGGTGTGGTTGTAGAAGTAACTGTCATCTCAGGAGGTACAGAGACTGGATTACACTTGCATTCCCGGTCAATCTTTCCAATCAGGCTCAAGCAGCAAGAATCATCGTCACCGGCCAAGTATCTGAAATATGTCTTTTAATAAATAAATAATAAATAAATAAATAAATAAAATCTATTTCTTTAAAAAAACACAAACGAAATACATTAATAAACTTTCCAGAAACTTCGACAAAAAGCTGAAGCCTAAATTATTGAGCTTTTTCTTCAAAAATCATCTGAAATAGTACCACGTACGCAAAATCGAAATATGTTTAAATATTTAGTTGTCTTACAATCTAACTCACACATTGCTTTGTTACTTATTCGTCAGTTATTCTTCAACGTCCTAGCTGTGGCTCTGCACCTCTTCGGTATCAGAATACACAACACTATAGTAACCTCGATTTAATTATCAGATAAACAAAGTGTCTCTTATTTATACCGAAACACAAGAATCACGAATATATTTTAGTCGGACTAGTTCAGTTCTAACTAAGGTCAAAATGACATTTCTGTAACTTCGCATTAACGAAACTTGACTTTTAATCGGACTTAACAAACTTGACTATGAACGCTTGTACAGGTTAATCCTTTTAATCTGGTTTTACTTCTGGAACCGGTTCGACACAAACCTATGGGACAGTTCGTTTGGTGCGATACCCATTCATAAAAAATGAATCCAGTCGATTTGTTTATGATACTATTATATTGGGAATTAAAAATATAGTTTACAGTGATGGCAGTGATACGTCCAGACTGCAAACCATGACCTGATAGTAACCAAAATACCAGCAAGTGCTCACAGCACAAACCAGCGTTGTCGCATCCGCAGAGTAAACCTAAAATGATAATACTGTAGAGAGTTAGGTTAGGCAAACTTTAAAGAAAACACAAAACGTTTTGTTTAGAATGAAACCTTTCATGAGGCGCTCACTCAGAGTTACCTCTAAAAAAATTGCCAAAAAATCGCTTATTTTCAGCTTTGTGGTCGTTGGCAAGCAGTATAATAGGCTAGGGCCGGACCAATCAGCCGGCTACTAGTGCCCTGCTTAAAAGTCTTGCTTTAACAATGGCTAAGTTGGTAGCATTACCTCAGAGAGTCAGAGGGAGGCCCAATCCAAATAACTGAAGGGCAAACGGGCACAAACGGACGAAAGCATGAATTGAACAGCCATTCTGCCGTTCAGTTTGTCCGGAAGTCCGTTAGTCCCAATGTCCGTACTGAAGTATGAATTGACCCTAAGTGTCACAAACACTATCTGCTGGTAGCTTAAAATCTTACGTGTTTTTTTACTTCTTTTATGACATTAAAACGTTTAACGCACCCACAGAAACCCCCGGCAAGAGCTGCAACACGTAACCCCACACGTCTGCGTGCTTTGGTTGTACCCCGACTTGGTGGAATACCAATCGTCCACAATTTTCTGGTAGGAATCCCCCTTCCCTGACCGACTTCCAGCCATAACTGAGAGATCAGAAATGTCGGCATGGCAGTAGTAAGCTTCAGCTTTCACTCGACGTATCCGATCTTCCGACCACTTCTGAAACAGTTGAGAATAAAATAAAACCTATTGAAAAGATAATTCTTATGGCTATTATTGGCTATCCAATAAGAGTTCAATTATACTAAAACTGACCCTGCAACGATACTCGGTCGATACTCGTGCTCCCGGAGCAAACCCGATGCCTCAAGAGCTGAGCACATTCACACGTAGGCCTCCATGCCGACTGCAGTCACACCACACTTAAAGATTCCTGGCTCGCCCGCAAAACCACATGGTTTCTCGATCCACCCAGAACGATTCCCAACCAATACCAAGGGGTTAACCGGCTCACCCTTAACCGAAACCGAGGGTTTTCTCCGGTTCACCCCTAACCGAAACCGAGAGTTTTCCGGCTTACCCTTAACCGAGGGACCACACAAGAAATAGACTATGTACACAATCATACTGCACACAGCACGAGTACCGTAAGGGTTGAAGTGCCAACCTCAACGCAGGGCATGGGGCTCCTAACCCATTTCCAAAGACGGTTCGGCGATAAAGCTGTCCTGAGGACCCGGCCCTACCCTCTCCGTCCTGTCACGGTCGCCAAAATGGTGAAAGCAAGAAGGTGACCCCAATTTAAAAAGAAATGGCGGTGCCGGGAATCGAACCCGGGCCGCTCGCTTTGAAGATAAAGACAAGAATGCTACCACTGCACCACAGCCCTCGAGTCTCATAGGCCCTAATTGTCATTTACAACAACATACGTACGTTCAGCCGGTAAAATTACGAAATAATCATGCCACAATATGATCTTTCTACTATTAGTGGTGTTATTATTTCGTATTTTGCCACATGAACGGACATACGCCTGTAAGTACGAATGGACCCTAACACGGCGATCTTGTCTGGAGGAACCTGTACATTATGACTACCCGTGTACCAAGTCACACGATAAATGAACGTGTTTTAGCGAAAAATTAACGATTTTTTAAAAATGTGGCCAAAATACCTTATTTTGGCGTAAAAATTAGCAATTTTTGAAAATGTTGCTCATAATGCCTATAATATGTAAGTAATATTTGTAGAAATTTTGCTTGCCCTTCTACCGTGGCTTTAACTTTGCTTGACCTTGGACAAAATCAAAAATCTGGGAGTCCCGGACCCCCCTATACCCTCCCGTGTTAAACTGTGGCCTCAACCTCCGCAAGGCAAATTTTTAAATGAATCAACTCCTTATTCGGTTAACAGACAGAGTTTGGTCCAAAATTTTAAGCAAGCTTAATGGCCTTATTGACAGGACGGAGCATGAACGGGCGCACGAGCTGGCGCATGAACGTATGCATTCTACAATTAGAATGCGCACATACGTCACACGCACACTGCCTGCTGAATTGTGTGAAATTATGCAGCAGGCAGTGTGATAGATATGTTTTAGCAAGAGTTACATAATAGGAAGAGTATGACACTCTTCCTATTATGCCTACGGGCGTGCGTCCAATGTGCAGCGCGAAATAGCCCGTCTATGTACGGTTTTGAGGGGGGGTACCCCCCCCCCCTCAACTGAAGACCCCGTACTCAACTGAGGGGGGGGGTACCCCCCCTCAACTCAGTACCCCGTCTTCAGTTGAGGGGGGATACTCCCCCCTCATTTCAAGACACTGACAAGGACTTTTGTTGATGTGCTGAACTGAGGTAGCGCAAAGACTTTGTCAGTGTCTTGAAATGAGGGGGGGGTACCCCCCCCTCAACTGAAGACGGGGTGCTGAGTTGAGGGGGGGGTACCCCCCCCTCAGTTGAGCACGGGGTATCGAACTGAGCAGGGGGTACCCCCCCTCAGCGGAGTACGGGGTCTTCAGTTGTGGGGGGGGGGGTACCCCCCCCCCTCAAAACCGTACATAAGAGGCCTAGTTCGCGCTGCGCATTGGACGCGCGCTGCTAGGCATAATAGGAAGAGTGTCATACTCTTCCTATTATGTACTCTTGGTTTTAGGTAATTAAGGTGGTAGTTACGTTTTCGCAGCTTTTTTTCATTGTTATATTTTGTAACAATTACTAAATCAATTTACAAGCGGTCTTTTGCATATTATTAACCAACTTAATATTTTTTACAAAATTGCATGTTTTCAAGTGTCGATAACACTCATAGCGTATATACAGACCACCTATTTTGGTGAAGCTTATCAGCTCAATTTTAGACATTTTTCCATATATTTCATTATTTCTTCGCTCTGGTAAATAACGTCCGCAAACTGTCAAGTAATTTATGCATATGTCACATTTATGTGTTGTGCAAATTGTAGTAGGTATGCAAAACAAATCGTACGGATTCAGCTTATTATTTGTACTATGATCAAAAGTTTGAATCGAATTTTACTAAAAAGTCAAGAAAAGACGGTTTTCATGACTTTTGTGGGCTCTAACTAAAAAAATATTCAACTTTTTCACTCAATTCAAAAAAGGTATCGGGAAATTTATTTGGCTACTTTCAAATTTGCTTTCTTTGCATTCCCATGAACCCGTCAGGATATTCGTTACTTCAAGTAAAATCACTCATTGTGCTCAGAAATGACGCATTTTTTAAAAACTTTCAGCTCAATTAACTAGGGCCTCATTGGGGTCATTTAATATTACACTAAGCACAGTTTGTCTTTAACAGCTGAAAAAATGGCGGACAAAAAGTGTAAAAAATGCCATTTCATGAGACTGAAGAAAATTTGCAATTTTTGAAGGGGTTTATTAAAACTGCCAATTATTTTGGCTACTACAACATATCCTTACCAAATTTTGTAGATAATAATTTTAAAGATAATTTTGTTTATAATAGCTACATAGAGGACTATATCCCCATGTTGTATTTTGTGATACCTATTGGCATGAGAATTCAGAATTGGTGTTAAAAAACTTCAAAGTTACCGATCGCCTAGTACGACTAACAGAAATGTGTCATATTTTAGCTGAAAATATTCTTAAAATACATAGACCTTTTTTGAATGGCGTTTCTGAGTGGTGTAGAAGCCACAAAAATTTACATACAATTTTCCAAGTTCTCAAAAATTACACAAAAAATCCTGTTTTTGAGCCATAAAATGACCGTAAAAGTTAGAATCAATTTTAAACTAAGCTCAAATATTGCTGTCTACATTTGCAATGTCTGTGCCAAATTTAATTTTGTTCGATCAAGTATTTTTTGAATTATTGCAAAAACTTCAAAAACGTGACTACCACCTTATTTCAGCAAATATAATCAAAAGAAATTATATAAAAAGTCTCACCAGTGAATTCAAGTTTCGCTCAGCTCTGTAGCGATTAATTTTATCCAAAATCAATTTCTTATCCACTTCAACATAATTCACAAAATGGGCATTAATCATATACACAGAAATTACGCAAAAAACCAAATGCGAGAACATTTTACAACATTATCAGTGGCGCACTGCTTTGGTTGCCCAACACGATTGTCTGTCTTATCAGTTCATTTTTTATTACCAAACCGGGAGACAACATTGTACTCCATGACAAACGCCAAAAACGGACCATCAATTTCACTGTCCCACTGATATGGTTTCAGTGTCCTAGTTTAGGTTTGTTGCTAACGGCATAATCCAAAGTTCAAATTAGCGGATACGATAAAAATAATTTTGAGAATAGAACTACCCAGAACGAATTTGATGGGTTGAAAATTTGTCGTAATTAGCTAACTTAAAATAATAAGCCTGTTTCACACGATGTGGAAAACGTGGGGCTGCCCATGGGGTCCCAGAAAGGGCACCCCACGCGTTTACCACAACGTGTGAAACATGCTTCATGTCGGAGTCTCCCAAATGTCATTACATCCGTTACCTTGGTCTTTTTTAACAGATAAATTTAAATCTAATCCGATAATTCCAATTTTAGATTGATAAACGTTAAGACATCGTGGCTGCAACTTGAGACTAAGTGTGTTTTGATGATCAAAATCAAAAATCAAAATTGTGCATCAAAATTAATTTTGATTTTTGATGCAGCATTAAAATCAAAATCAAATTAAAATTTGACCATGCATCAAAAATCAAAATCAAAAATGGTTGTTTTTAGCTCCGCATCAAAAATCAAAATCAAAAATCAAAATCAAAATTTCAAATTTTCAGCGAAATCAAAAACCTTTTTAAGTTTGCATTTTTGATTTTTGATTTTTGATTTTTGATGCAGCGTGCAAAATTGTTATACCACAGCACGACCAAGCTGGATTTCACACACGCACACACAATGTGGTAAAAAAATCAATAGTGGCCTTGCTCTGCTGGAATGCTGGATCGTTGTGTTGCGTCTGCATGACTTAAGGTGGTAGTGCCAGAATCGCAGTTTTTTTACATGAGGCTATTTTCAAAGCTTTTTTTCGGAACAACCAGTAAAGGAGGAATAAATTGGCTACAATTTTTCGAAACAAGACTCAAAACTGTATACCATCACGTTTTAATCACTGATAAAATCCCACGTTAAGACTAGCTACTCCATTGGCTTACAGTTCAGTAAGCCATCGTGGTAGCTAGTCTTAACCACGGTATTTTACACCAAATAAAAAATGCTCTGGGTGTTTTTTGGTGCAGTTGAAGAAAACCATCGTCTCTTTACTCATAGTGTGTGGATCTGTCTGAAAAACGGGTCACTGCGATTATGGAACTACCACCTTAAGGTGGTAGTTGCGTTTTCGAGGTTTTTGTGATTTCTATGTAAACTTTGCGCCACCAGTACTCAAGTTATAAGTGACGCCTGAGCATAAATTTTTGGGACAGTATTGTAAGGGTCAAAATCCCCAGGCATGTCTCTCACTTTTTTGAAATTTCACCTGTGGACATTTTTAGAGGGTTTTAATTACAAGAAAATATCTTACATTTTCGGTGCGTTTGCTTTTCAGCTATTTTCTCAGAAAATTGACTAGTTATTAAAAAAGTGGGGGACATGCCTGGGGATTTTAAACATGTCAACAAACTTACCAACTTTCAGCCTCAACAGGTAATCGTATGATTCAGAGCTGTGGCGCAAACTTTTTGTAAAAAATTTTAATATTTTGTAAAGGACCTTTCTTTAGTCGCTTATACTGGAAAGAAAATCACAAGTTAAATTTCAAGGCATGGCATACATTTAGGAAAGATATTGTTCTACCTAATGCAAAAGACCGCTTGTGATTTGAATCTGTAAACGCTGAGCTATGGCTTTTTAAAAAAACACCTAAAAACGCAATTACCCCCTTAACTGTACATCGTATAGTTTTTTGCTGTTCGTGCTTTTGGGTCACTCACTAATTTTCAGGTATGTAAGTCGCGTATTATATATAATAAGCAATAGGCTGCGCAGCATTAGTTCAATAAGTTGTTTGTCAATATTTTAACTTTTAGCTATTTACCTAAATAACAGTAATCAAATGTGGCCAGCCGGCCAGTGTTGTAACTTTAACCTGCCGGCCGGCCGGTTTTGACTAAGACTCTCAGGCCAGCTGGCCTAAAATTGCGGCCGGTTACAAACACTAAATTTGCCCGTATGTCCTAACTAAATATGAATAGGTAGTGAAATATTGTTGTTGGACAGTTTTTTTGCATTGTTTTCTTACATATTTCTAGTCGCAATGAATGCCCTGTGAGCTGCTTGTGCTATGTGTTTACGGTTTTTATGACGGCAAATGTGTTATCCTTACAGCATATTTTTTCACCTGTAGGCACCTATAAGTCCACTTCTTGCCGTCGATTCCTACCTTCAGCCAATTGAACTAGTACTTCAAATATGGTATAGTCTGGGTACCTAGCCAACCCTCAGACAATCAAAGCTTTACGGTATGTGACTAGCGTAAGGGTGGTCAGCCTGAAACGCTTGTGTTTACTTGGCAGTTTTTTGCAGAAATCAAAAATCAAAAATCAAAAATCAAAAATCAAAAATCAAAATCAAAATTTCAAATTTTCAGCGACGCATCAAAAATCAAAATCAAAATTCCAAATTTTTGGTAACGCATCAAAAATCAAAATCAAAATTCAGCAAAATTGCGAAATCAAAACACACCTACTTGAGACCCGAAAATGACAGAGACAGTTGATATTGAAACCTAAGCCCAGCTAAACAATAGTGACAGTTTAAACACGAACTAACTCATCTCATAACGTGAAAAAAGTTTAACTCAACACAGACGAATCAAATATAATATTTTATTATAAACATGACTACGCATGATAAAAATGCATGATTAACAAGTTCTTCTGCTGAGTGAGAAGTGGTTAAATTGTGAGGCCTGAGTGTCAATATTCCAAGGAAATATTAAACGCGGCCATTATCTATGGATTATATCATACCAGTCTTGAAATAACAGTGCAATAACTAACGACAATAACTAAGGGCCTATTCCTTTACAGGATTAAAGGGACTGGACTTATTTTAGTCCGAGGTTTTGGAATAACAAGTCGGACTAAACGGACTAAACGGTTTAAAATAAGTCTGCGGCTTAAATTTAGTCCGAACCCATTCCTAAACTACCACTGGACTAAACGGATTTAACATGCACGCTTAACATTAGTGTGCATAGTTAAGTCCGTTTAGTCCGACTAAAAAGAAGTGCACTAAAAGTTAAGTCCGTTTTATCTGGAGGTTTTGAATGGCATTTTTGAACATAATTTTTAAACCGTTTAGTCCGATTATAATTAACCCTTTAATCCGGTAAAGGAATAGGCCGTAACCGAATAACTTCCATGACTTTATTATCTTATAAGGCAACGTAGGCTAGGTTCTAGCTAGGATAACTTTCGTTTCAAAATATTAAAGCCTGCTACAAAGTACGGGTGTTTCAGTTAACTGATAACTGTTAACTTTTTTAAAAAAGTATTCAATTAAAGTTAACTGATAACTTAACTGATTTAATTTCTGGGAGTTAACTTTAACTTTAACTGAAATTATTTTTAGCCTTAACTTCAACTGATAACTGATTTGAACTCCAAAAACTGATTTAAATCAGTTAAATGATTTTATTTTCAATTAGGCGTCAAAACTGATTTTATTTGCAGCTAAGCGTCAAAACTGATTTTATTTTCAGTTAAGCGCATGACTGAGAATAAATTTCAGTTCAGCGTGTAACTGATTTAAGGAATTTCAGTTCTGCTGTGGGAATGTTACGTGAAATACTGCTGCTGGACATATCACATACCGGCCGTAGTGTTTCCGTTGAATGTGCACGTTTCATTTTTCCTGTTGTGCCACAGCGCAACAGGTCATTAATTTTGATTTTGGCGGATAGTATAGAGTGTGGCTAAGCGTGTGTGTTTGTTTACTGTACAGTTTGGATTAACTGTGCGTGCGTCACATCATTGCCTAGCATAAAAAATACACAGAAATTAGCGATAGTTTAGCAGTGCGTTCATGTATCGCGCGTACGTCACATTGCTGACATGTGACTAATGTATTATCTGACAGAATATTGATCTCGCCAAAATATCTGCGCACGCCGTGTGTGCATGCAAATACAACAACAAGTGTCACTGCCTTGAGTATATAATTTAATTACATAAGTAATCCAATTACATAGCCGTAATTTCCTTTACTGATGAACATACTACATAGGCCAGTATATATGTACATTCTTCGTATGTGCCTACTATGATTGGATGTGAAACCAAACTGCGTGATGACAAACTTTGGCTGGCATAATGGAAATATTGTGGGAGTATTATGCAACTAAAGTCTGACCAAAAAAGGTTGAGTCACTTCATGTTTTGCTTGTTGCATAAAAATGGTAAGAGATAGCCCCAACAAAGTATATATATTCTTGACCCTTGGGACGAGTAGAATTTCGTAGTGACCATCACTGGTCACTGCTGGTCACTCTGACGAAAAAGTTACTGTACGCCCACCAGATTCACAAGTAACATTCATAATATATTGTAGATTTATGTCCAGCAGACGAACTTTCGAATGAGCTATTGATGTCCACTCAATGTCCACTCAGTGTCCACTTATTAACTGTCGAAGAAAAAGTGCTTTTTTGTTACTGAAACAATTCTTGAATATTTTCACGGTCCAATTTTCCTGTCATAATGTGGAAAATAAGGCGGGGTATTTGTTCCGACTCCTTATTGTACTGTATTGTACTGTAGCTGAATGTTATACACCCGGTAAACTGACCACTTGACCACTAGGGGGGCAAATCGAGATTTTTTCACAGGTTACAGATATGAATCTTGTAATTTAGCTTATCTGAAACTGCAAGAATTGCTACTACTGCTTAATTTCAAAAACGGTTTAATTTTTTCACTGGTGAGTGACCAGTGGTCATTTTCAAAAAAGTTGCATCAACTGTTTTAGTGCCTGACTACACAAAACTGATCACAAATAACGCTTGAAACTTTTAATTTAAATTAATTTTAAACTTAATTTAATTAAGTTTTTAATTGATTAAATAATTAATTAAATTTAAACTTAATTTAAACTTGTTATTTTTTTACACCAATTTGTGTTTTTAACAATTATACACAGAAACATTGCAGTTATGTTTTCTGCTTAAATAGATGTGTAAAAATTTTAAAATAACAAGTTTAAACGCACAGAAAGCTTTAATAATGTTAGAAATGCAATAAAATATGTTAAACTAAAAAAATAAAAAAGATAGTTAAACTAAAAAAATAAAAAAGATAAACAACATTACCCGCCAGGGATCGATCCCTCGACCCGTCCGTTGGCGAGTAGCGCCTCCGACCACTCGGCTATCCTGACGCAGCGGCGACGTGCAAAATCCCCTTTATAAACAATGAACATTACAGAGTACAGTTTGTAACATTTGTGGAGTGACCACTACTGCTATAACTGTATTAAAACTTGAAATTATGTTAAAAATTATTTATTCATATGTTAAATAGCATTTTTAGTGAAAAATAGCATAAGTTATGCTAAAATGTTGCTCAATTAAATCTTTTTGAAAATTCTCTCTAATTTGCAGTGAGTTAAAATTGAGGTAGTTGAACTAATTGAAAATTGAAAAATGAAAATTGCTGATTAAGTGCAGATCAACAATTTAAAAATATGTTGTAATCAAGTTTTAAGCGTTATTTGTGATCAGTTTTGTGTAATCAGGCACTAAAGACAGTTGATGCAACTTTTTGGAAAATGACCACTGGTCACTCACCAGTGAAAAAATTAAACCGTTTTTGAAATTAAGCAGTAGTAGCAATTCTTGCAGCTTCAGATAAGCTAAATTACAAGATTCATATCTGTAACCTGTGAAAAAAAATCTCGATTTGCCCCCTTGGTGGTCAAGTAATCAGTTTACCGGGTGTATAACATTCAGCTACAGTTCAATACAGTACAATAAGGAGTCGGAACAAATACCCCGCCTTATTTTCCACATTATGACAGGAAAATTGGACCGTGAAAATATTCAAGAATTGTTTTAGTAACAAAAAAGCACTTTTTCTTCGACATTTAATAAGTGGACACTGAGTGGACATTGAGTGGACATCAATAGCTCATTCGAAAGTTCGTCTGCTGGACATAAATCTACAATATATTATGAATGTTACTTGTGAATCTGGTGGGCGTACAGTAACTTTTTCGTCAGAGTGACCAGCAGTGACCAGTGATGGTCACTACGAAATTCTACTCGTCCCAAGGGTCAAGAATATATATACTTTGTTGGGGCTATCTCTTACCATTGTTATGCAACAAGCAAAACATGAAGTGACTCAACCTTTTTTGGTCAGACTTTAGTGTTATAAATGAGAATTAGCGCCTATGAGACTCGGGGGCTGTGGTGTAGTGGTTAGCATGCTTGACTTCGAAGCAGGCGGCCCGGGTTCGATTCCCGGCGCCCCCATTTCTTTCATTCTTTCTAAATTGGGGCATCCTCTTTCTTTCAACATACTGGCGACCGTGACACAGGACGGAGAGGATAGGGCCGGGTCCTCAGGACAGCTCTATCCCCGAACCGTCTTCGGAGGTGGGTTAGGAGCCCCATGCCCTGGGTTGAGGTTGGCACTCAACCCTTACGGTACTCGTGCTGTGTGCAGTATGACTGTGTACATAGTCTCTTTCTTGTGTGGTCGTTTCGGTTAGGGGTGAACCGGAGAAAACCCTCGGTTTCGGTTAAGGGTGAGCCGGTCAAAACCCTCGGTATTGGTTGAGAATCGTTCTGGGTCGATCGAGAAACCCTGTGGTTGCGGGTAAGCCAGGAAACCTTGATTGTGGTGTGATTGAAGTAGGCTTGGAGGCCTACGTGTGAATGTGCTCCGCCCTTGAGGCATCGGGTTCGCCCCGGGAGCATGAGTATCGCCGAGTATCGTTGCAGGGTCGCAACGATGTTCGAAGGGGGGACCCTGTTATAAATGAGAATTAGGGCCTATGAGACTCGGGGGCTGTGGTGTAGTGGTTAGCATGCTTGACTTCGAAGCAGGCGGCCCGGGTTCGATTCCCGGCGCCCCCATTTCTTTCATTCTTTCTAAATTGGGGCATCCTCTTTCTTTCAACATTAGTATGTAAATCAGCTGACAAGCCACCATATATAAATCATAACTAATGAAGTCCGTCTATCTGCTATCAACTTTTTCCTAAATATAGATGGATAACAATCTACACAAAATCGGATATTTAAGTCTGAGTTGGCGATCTTCTGCAGTTGGATAGATTGAGTAGAATGTCAGCTGAAACGGAGCTACAACTCAGTTTTTTATAATGTAATATTTAATTTAATAATCTCCTATTCTAGGGTTGGGGCTGTCGCGCCAACCTGATTTAATTAATTCATAAGCGCTAACTGCTCCTTTTGGTGCAGCGGACTTGAACCGATTTAAGGAATTTAAGCCTAAGCTAAATCGATTTAGCTTATAGTCGTTTAATCCGATTTGTTGGAATGCACCACCGGAAAGGTAAATATCGCTGCACAACAGGCTTTACCTGACCTCTTTACTTAAAACTTTTTGCTTGATACTTACGGAAGGTTTTGCCGCAGACTGGGCTTGTTGTCGATGTATTTTAACCACAGATGGCATATATTACATGTAATGAAAGGAATAATATGACACCCTCTTTTCAGTTTTGTTGTGCGGTTGATGCATTGCACATTATTAGCGGCAAAAATACAGACCCAAACGGGACACGTGGGGTCAATCCAAAAGGTTCCAGGAAAAATTATTAACCATGACCTAATCTGATCGTGGCAAACTTTTGTTGACGCTACAACGTGAAATTACGGTGCCGAAATTACGTCGTTACTTATATATCAAGTTATCGCTATCACGGCAAACCTGATTTGCTGTGGGCACTTTGAGGGTATTCGGATATTTTAAAATTACGTGCCCTAGCACCAATAATTGTGAACTCTTGTTGAAATCTGGTTCTGAGGTGTTCGTTAGTCAGCTTTTAGAAAAATAATTGAATATTGATGAGCAAGTTTTCATAAAGTTGGAGCGCAGTAGAAATTGGCTCGGGCTGGTACCTACCTAGAGGGATCAAAGCAGCACATACATGTTAATAAAAATGATCACAACTGTTATAAAGCTAATTTATAGACATTAATATAATTGAAAAACTTAACAAAAACCTAAAAAAGCGAATTCTGAGTGAAAAATTCGGATGCGAACTTTTCCAAAATTTCACCATGTAACTGAAATTAAAATCAGTTAAAGTTATGAATTATCAGTTAAGTTAACTTAACTGATAACTTTAACTGATTTAATTTTCGCGCAATTAACTTAACTGACAATTGATTTAAAATTCTGTAACTTAAACATCCCTACTACAAAGCTCTGTTTATGACAGCACTGATTGTATTACGAAATCTGTTACAGAAAGACCCGAGCTTTCTCTCTGTAACAGACGCTGCCCTAATATCTAGTCTACGCGGCGGCTGCGGCCGCCACGTAAAAATTCAATGATTGACGTGTCGGTGGAAAAACTCGGTTCCATTTGGACGAGAAAGGGCCAGTATACATTACTGGTATCAAGAGTACATAATAGCTTCTCACTCTATATAGAAGAAGAGTGAGACACTTGTCAACCTGCCTGCCTGCGCTGGTCGTTTTCAGGCTACATGTTGATATTCTATGCAACATGTGACTGCCCAATCAGCGCGTAGATTCCCTGCGTAACACACTTTAGTATAAAATCGCTGATGCGTTGATAAGCATCAAGATAGGGATAACAGCTTAATAACTCATTATTTATTCATAGTCTGCTAGCAAAAACATTAAAAAAGGTTTATACTTCTAGGGATATTTTGGCAAACTTTCAGCGAAATTGATTGAGAAACTTTTAGATATAAACTTTTCGGAATTTCTTCAAAGTTTCTCAATCAATTTTGCTGAAAGTTTGCCAAAATATCCCCAAAGGTATTTTCAAACCTTTTTTAATGTTTTTACAAGCAGTCTATGAATAAATAATGAGTTATTAACCTTTATCCCTATCCCGTTTTATGATTGGAGCACGTGAATAGAAGCTCGCTTCTGATTGGCCAGTCACATGTTGCATAGAATGTCAACATGTAGCCTGAAAACGACCAGCGCATCTGCCTGTGCTAGAACACAGGCAGGCTGGAGAGTGTCTCACTCCTCTTCTATATAGAGTGAGACGCTATTATGTACTCTTGTTGGTATTCTTTAGATAATTCTGAAGGCACTGGACGCGTGTCCGCCCACGGGTGCGGTGCTCATGTCAGTTACGTATGTAATATACATGTAGATGTGTGCTACTATACAGTAAATTTATATACCGTGACCGAACAGTAATATCTACTATGCTTTAAAAAATTCAACTGATTCTTTGCGGCTTGCTGCTAAGTTACGAATGATAAAGTCATTTGATTTGTAAATTACGTCATACGCAGTTTACCTTTGAATAAAAGTTATTTATTTACTTGTAAAATTTCCAATCATATCAGAACGTAAACAATCAAAATATTTTCAATGCATGATTTCTGGTTCAATTTTGCTCAGTTACGATTTGATTCTTGCTTGAGATGGGTGACATAGATTGACCGCAGTTCAGAGATATTTTAATATTAACTGCAATTAATATTAATGTCGAATTCGACGAACAATTGCAGTTTTCTACTGGTGCAAATACAGCTAGAGTACGAAGACTATCAACGGAATATGGCTTACGCAGACTACATTTACTTCCGATACGCAGTTTTCACCAATATGGTAGGATTTACAGCTGACTGCGTATTGCTGACGCTATCGCTATTTTATTTGCGTCAAAGTCGACTTCCATGGAAGCGCTACTACGCTATTGTCGTCTTAAGCGCAACAGACCTTTGGCTAAACGGGGTTTATAGTGTGCTGCACACTATGCATTGTTTTGGACAACATATGGGCGTTTATCTTTTGAACTGGTTAGTAGGGATCCCATATTTTGTTGGCCAAATGACCTTGGGGTTTCTAGTAGCACTTCAGTATGTGGCTGTGGTGTATCCAATCCGCTATGCCCTAAGGATTCACAAATACCACTATTCTGTGTCGTTTGGGCTCATTTTTATCGCCAGTGTAACATTTTTCTGCTGTACTGAGCTCACAGTACCCTCCAATGCAGTGGTGCTATTTCGATTTGCGGTCACACTTGCGTACTACCTCTTGGTGGCTCTTGTAATAATTATAAGCGCACTTATACTGCGTGAAACTAACCACAGGCGCAATTTATTGTCCCGCTTGCCACAGCATACAATCCTGTTCCCATATACTCTTCTCTGGGACGTCTTGGCCCTTCTATTGTCCAGCAGCTCTACCGTGACCTTTGGCCTCTGGCACGTACAGAACAGCCTCAACTCCAATCAACTCCAACAGTTCTCTGTCTGACTGCCAGCTAACGATCGACAATCAGTTCACTTGTTCCAGCTGCGACGGCTACAGCCGAGTCCTGACGTCGCAAACGCTACGACACCGCCTACTTATAGTGCAAGTTGCATTTGAATTTTTGCCTTCGGCTCGTCGTCTTTTCAGTGCCATTCTAATTTGTGCCCGCGAGCCTTTATTACGTCGAAAAATTCTTGCCGCCCTTTTGTCTGGCTTTAACTATGGCAGCATGGCTGCGCTGTATTATTCTACTGAGAGACACAATGCTGTTTTTACAGTTTAATGAAGGTTGCATGTTGTGTGACTCTTATCCCGTTAAAATTGTTTTGAGCAACGAAAAGGTGCAACAAAACGTAGTACAGAAATTAGCGAGCCATGGAGAGGTCAAAATCACCAACTAATAGCGTAGTCAGGATTGATTGAAGAGTTGCGTGCCTCGCTCGGCCTGTTTTTTTGGTAAATGGATACTCAATGCAAATATAATTTCGTGACCACAGCACTAGGTTTTAACCCATTTGATTCAGGTGGCAGTTGCGCTATGCTATTCAGCATTCATATTATCCTCATTACTATTTTGCCAGTGACTTTATTGTCATCTTCCTGTGACAATTTACGGTCATTGTTGTGCTAAATCAAAATTGAAATTAACTGCCACCTGGATCGAGGGTTGTGATGTTTCAGGTGAACTATTATTTGCACCTGGACGATTTTGGTATCTTTTACCCTGCTGTCCACTGGGCTATTATTTCGCCTGTATTTTATTGGACTGCTTCGGTTAGCCTACGCTCCTTGGTTGCGCTATAATCGATTGCCTTATTTCAATTTTTACTTCGTCTACTGTCCCGTTTTTGTGGTTTCACTGGTCCAAACCAAACTCATTTATGTCAAGGAACTTGCGGTCCAGTACTTCCACCGAAACCCAAATGCCCGCAAACTGTCCCTCGTGCGAAAACGTTGTTGGGTCAAATTACTATGCCATCTCGTGCCCCCTCTGCCCGGTCAGGTTCCATGCTCGTTGCCAGAATATTAATAACAAATCGTTCGAAGCTGCGCAGAAAGCCGGAGTGGTCCCTTTCCTAGTCGTCCTATGCGACGACTGCAAAGGCCTGAAATCTCAGATCGCTGCCTTCGAGCAGCAAATGGCAGCCATGGCTGCCAAAAAATCGGCTCCTCCTAGTTCTGCCAATACCCCAACCAGGCCGCCACTCCTGCCCTCACCTCCGCGGTCAGATATTGATGCAATCCTCGACCGAATTAGCAAAATCGAGGAAAATTTAGCCATCGTACTGCCTTCTACGGTCAATTCCGCTGTCCAGCAGACCCTTGAAGCATTCAGCAAAAAGGACAATTTAGTCATCATTGCCTTGCCCGAGTCCCCCGAGCGCCGCGATATCGATTCCGTTCGCTACTATGCCTCCCGCCTCGGTCTGGACCCGTCGGATATTGGGTTCTGTTTTCGTGATGGCCCTTCCTATACCGATGGACGCTTCCGTATTGTTAAAGTCGGCTTCCGAAACCCCGGCTCCCGTTCTGTATTCTTGCGCGGGTTCTACCAGCTCATGAAGGATGACGGCCTCAGCCGGACCTGGGTCCGCCCAGACCTCACCTTCGCTCAGCGCGAAGCCGATCGAGCCCTCAGAGCCAAAACGAAGCGGCGCCAAGATGCAGGGGAGCTAGTGACCATGCGGCGGGGTAAAATTGTACCTAAGCCAAGTCACTGGCGTCCGCGGAATCCAACAATACTGCCGCCCCCTGGGTTCCCGCCCACTGGGCCCCCGAAGCAAGGGCAAGGAGAGGAGCTGCCCCCGGCACAACCTGAAGACGGGTCGCCAAACCAGGACCCCCTGGCACAGTAACTGTTAATAAGGTTAATAATGTTGGTCTTGCTGATAAACCTTGTTGTCCCGCCCAAAAACCTAAATTTTTGAAATTAATCAGTTTCAATTCTCAGTGTCTTTCAAATAAAATAGACGATTTTTTAAACGACGAAGATGTTATCAAAGCGGATATAATTTGCATCCAAGAAACTTGGTTAAATGAAAAGTATAATGAACCTTTCTTACAAATACCCCAAAAATTTAACCTATTTCGTTGTGATAGACAGAAGGGTGTCCATGGTGGTGTCATTACTTTAGTAAATTTTGATCTTTCAGCTCACTTTATTGGGTCCACTTCCATAGATGGGTGTGTTGAAGTCATGTTTGTAGACGTCCTTGTTGCAAATCAAAAAGTTAGAATTGGTAACGCATACCGCTCAGGTAGAAGTGAATTGGATTCCAATAAAGCTTTTTTCGAATATTTAAGCTTGCATTGTTTTGGAAATTTTGATGTTGTTCTTGTTGGAGACTTCAATTTCCCATCTGTTAATTGGGAAAAATCATGTGTGACTAATGATCCCTTAGCGGAACTATTTTTAGAAAATGTGAGCAGTCTCGGTTTAACTAATTTAGTAACTATCCCTACTAGAGGGAAAAACATACTAGATTTGATTCTTTGTACTGACCCGTTCCTAGGCAGTGTTGATGTCTTGGAGCCCTTTAGTACTAGCGATCACTATAAGATATGTTTTACTTTTTCTAGCTTACATTCACAGCCTCCACTTTCACAAAGTCCGACCCATTACGACTACAGGAAAGGAGAATTCCAAGGTATGGCCGACTTCCTACACACAATTGATTGGGAAAATCTTTTTGCCGACTGCACCGACACCAACGCTAAGTGGTTAGTTTTTTCAGATGTTTTTGAGTACTCTATTTCCCAATATATACCTAAGGTATGCCGAAAAACTGGAAAATCAGTTTCCAAGGAGGTAAGGAGTGCGTTATCGACAAAAAAACGTCGATGGAGAAAATTGAAGAAATGCAACTCCCAAAAGAACACCGAGGAGTTCAAATCAGCTGCTCGTGATGTCCGTCGATTGATTCGTAAACAAACAAAGGATCACGAATCATTGATTCTCAAGACAAAAAATATCCGGTCCTTTTACAGGTACGTCAACTCTAAGCTAACGTCAAAAGCTCGTGTACCCTCTCTCTGACAGGTTTGGTCACGCAAATTCTGATGAGGAAAAAGCGGAAATATTTAGCCGACAATTTTCCTCTATTTTTACCGTTGATAATGGTATGTTACCACTTTTTCCACCCAGAACAGCTGCATCTATTTCCGAATTGCAAATTACAGAAGCCCTTGTCCTTAAGCACCTTAAAAAATGTCCTGCTAAGCTTACATCCGGACCTGACAGCTTCCCCCCTTTCATACTTAAAAAATTGGCAAACGTATTATGCTAACCTTTAACCCATATTTTTAATTCCTCTTTTTCTAGAGCTGAACTTCCAGAACAGTGGCTTACCGCTCTTATTGTACCTGTTTATAAAGGTAAGGGACCCACCTCAGATCCAGTAAACTATCGTCCGATCAGTCTAACTTCCACTGTATGTAAAATATTAGAAAGTATTATACGTGACCACATCTTAACTTTCTTATGTGAAGGGAACCAAATAAACCCATGTCAGCATGGTTTTATGAGGAAAAAGTCCACTGTCACCAATCTCCTATCTACTTTTGAAGAACTCACATCTTGGTATGATCGAGGTAAGGTTGTCCACAGTGTATACTTAGGGCCTATTCCTTTACCGGATTAAACGGACTGGACTTATTTTGAAACATCAAGCCACAAAGTTGCACGAGTCCGGGTCTTAGGGATCACAAAAAGTGGAAGAAATTTTCAATTTTTAGGCCAAATTTGGTCAATCGGGGCCGTATCGGAAATGTTTTCCGACTAAACCGCAAAAATCAGCACATAGACCTTATATACGAGTTCACCTCCATTGCGTCAAAATTTTTTCGCAATTTTGCGAAAAGGTTTGAAAATTTTTCGCAATCACCAATTTTTTTTCGCAATTGCGAACGTTTTTGCGAAAAAAACCCTGAGGTTTATACTAAAAAAATCGAAATTTTCAAGAAAAATCCTGCCAGCTTAGCCTAGAGAATCCTGCCAGCTAAGCCCAGACGATGACTTAAAACATCAAAACGTACTCAAAAATAAAAATATTTAAAAACAAAGATTATATATAGCCAATTTTTTGGCTTGAGTCTTTGGCCTACGTTCACTTTCAAAAAGACTGAAAATGCATTTTTCAAGGGGTCATAGCTCACAAAATCCAAATTTGTGGATATGGGTTCTATTACAAAAATTGCTTCCCTTGAGGTGCTCTACTCCAAAAAATAGGTCCACTATTTTCCTCCCCCCCCCCGAACTGCACTTGATCCAAAGTCCACGGCATCAAAATGCAGTGAAAACGCAGGTCGAATAGCAGTCTGGCGTTTGAAACGCTGCGGCAAAATCAAGACGCAGGTATTCCGCACTAAAAACGCTGCGTCTGTTCGTACATTGCGTTTTGCATGCGGCTATCTGCGTTTTGCCGCTGCGGAAAAATCGCAGTAAAATTGCAGCGTGTGAATCGGCCTTATAGTGTTAGTATGTGAATACGGGTCTTTATGTACATATTTGTCTTTATTTATTATTTCTTTATTATGTCTTTTTTATGTATTTATGTCTTTATAGTGATATTGCGCTGTAAACTAAAATTTATGCAACTGTCTCATACACATACATCCATTTTTTTGGATTTTATGCTGGTAATTATCTGTTTTTGTCTTTTGGTAATAAATCAATCAATTATATAATCGATACGATCGATTATATACGACCTTCTTTTTTGACGTAACTTTCCTTCCTACCTGGCACATCACAAACACAGTTGGGGGGAGGAGACAGTGGCCCTTTTTTTTAGTAGAGCACTTTAGGTGAAGCATTTTTGCTGCAAAAATCCCTATTTCATTTTTTGGTTTTTCTGAGATATATACGAGCACCCGAAATCTGAAAATTAGAGATCAACATTAAGTGCAGTTGCTTGAGGGCTGGAAATGTTGAAACTGGTCGATTTTGCCGATGCAACGGGGTCAAAGTGCTTTCGTTATGATTATGTTTAGAACGGAAAAAAGAAGGGTTTCCGAAAAAAATGCGAAAACGTTCCCCACTGAGGGTTCAGACTTCAGATTTCGGGGCTTGGGGCTCGGGGCGTATGTCAGAAAATAAAAAAAATGAAATAGGGGTTCTTGAAGCAAAAATGGTTCCCCAAGGTGCGCAAAAAAAGGTCCAATATTCCCCCATCTGCATTTAGTCCGAAATCTGAGCCCTCGGTGAGAGACGTTTTCGGATGTTTTTTTCGTAAACGAACCCGTATATACATACTGTTTCGGTTTTCTGTTCTAAACGTGTTTGAATGGAAGCAGAATAATGTCTGCAATTTTTTTCGAATCAAAACAAAGGCACTTTGACCTCGTTCCCTCCAAAAAATTGGACAAATATTCACCACAATTCTCCAATTTTTGCCGAATATAGACGGCCTTAATTTCGGTTTGGGCTTAGGCTTATTCTCAGACTAAGGTACTAAAAAATCTAATTTTTCAGTTTTGAAAAACTAGGCTACGTTTCTAATCTTCACTTCAGATTCATTCCCTACTTAAACTGTCATCAGCATGCTTCGCTTCGATGGTCGTGTGGCCGTGATAACGGGGGCTGGCGGCGGCCTGGGGCGGGAGTACGCCCTGATGTTCGCCAAGCACGGCGCGTCAGTGGTTGTGAATGACCTGGGCGGCGGAAGGGCGGGCGAAGGGAAAAGTTCCGCGCTGGCCGACAAAGTTGTGCAGGAAATTAAGTAATATATAATATTTATATAAAGTAATTAGTAATAATTAAGTAATAAATAGTAAATAGTAAGTGAATTTTTATTAAGTGAATTTTAGTTTACATGTGTGCGTTATAAATAAATATAAATATTTATATATATAGTAGACCGGGGTAAAAAAAACGAATTTCGACCTAAGTTTCTAGGCAGCTATCCATGGTACTGCTGATTGCCAAAAAGTAATCTAGTTATGTGGGAGCCGTGCCATAGACTGTGTACAGCATAAAAAAAACTGGCCTGCAGCCTCTGTTTACCGGCCAGCTTAAGAAATAAGCTTCGTTTTTTTACCCCGGATGGAGTAAAAAAACGAAGACCGGGGTAAAAAAAACGAACAACCGCTTTCGTCGAGAGATTTGCTCGTGAAGAGTGTAAACACAATTGCATCATGTTTTACAAACATTTAGCCGCTGTGTGGACTAAAAAAATTGTTTCTATGACACACATGTGACTCACAATATTTCTTCACAATTTACCCCCCGTCGGACAGAATGGAGGTTTTGCTCAAATTTCATTTTTTTAGTTTTTACGCCTATTACATTTGAAATTGTGCCCAAACACGGGCCGGATGTACCGACTCTGTATTTAAGAGATGAACAGCTGTAAAACACGAAAAAATTCCTACAATTTAGTGAAACATCAACAAAACAGGTTTCGTAAGGGGTATCACGGGATGGACCAATTGGCAAAAACAACGTTTCGCGTCCAAACAAGCGGTTTTATTGAAGTCTACACGTGTCCCTACCTCAGATTAGGCAACTTCTGTTGTAACAATGGGGGACTATGGGAAAAAGGGGTCGCTGAACGAAATAGGGATTTTCCCGGCTAAATCCGAAGGGTTTTTCCTCACTACATATAAAATATGGCAAAGTAATAAAATAATGCGACTGGGATGTGTCTAATAGCCGGCAAAAAACACAAATATTGCAGGAAAAGCGAGAAAAAGCGTTCCATGCCTATTTTTACAGTTCGTTTTTTTGCCCCACCCCCGCTCTAAACCGGGGCAAAAAAACGAACACTGTACAGAACCCGCCATACACTGTGCTGGTTTTCAATTCCGCATGCACATAGATACATCACTATACATCCCCCTAATACACATAAATCAAGCCCACGCCATTGCAGTACGTAGGCAGAGCAAAGCTCGTGAGATTGCCCAGAAACTTATCGGCGGCCATTTTGGGGTAGGTGCATTTGAACTGGCCTTACTTCAAATTAGCCAGCCCGAAATGCCTGTTGGTTATGATACCGAGTAGTGTTGAAGTACTTGTCACTGTGGAGAAACATCAGCCCAACGGGTTTTATCTGACCTGTGGTATTGACTTTGTTTTTTTGCCCCGGAATTCGTCGTTCGTTTTTTTTACCCCGGTCCACTATATATATATATATATATATATATATATATATATATATATAATACTATATATATATATATATATATATATATATATATATATATATATATATATATATATATATATATATATATATATATATATATATACATATACATATATATATATATGTAACCGGCTGGTCTTATAAAGTAACCGAAGTCCAGAACTACTTAACTTCTGAAGTAATAGATCACCCAGGTTCGCTTCAGCTCGGTTACAAGTGTGACCCTTAACTACGATTGCAGCACACAATAATAAACAGATAACCTTTATTGAACGCACAGTAATACACACAAGCAAGCACTGATATATACGCACAGCACGTAATGGGGCCTGCTACCGTACACCTTACGTACCTACCTATGACCTAAGCTCAATGACGGGTTGTCTGCCGGGTTAACCGTACTACCGTGTGTACCGTGCTTAACCGTGTAACCGTATTAGCCGTATTAGCGGTCTTAGCGGGGTGTTAGCCAACAGTCTGAACCGTGTAAGCCGTGTAAGCGGTGGAAACGGTGGAAGCGGTAGAAGCGGTAGATTCGGGTGCAACCGTCTGAGCCGACCGACCTAACCTAACTGACTGAAAAGTGAATTTGCAGCCCCTTTTATAACTTCCAGTTGAAGGCGGGCCTAATTCTTATTGGCTGTACCCTTGCCTGACAGGTTGTAACTGGATTTCATTGGCTGTGCATCAAGCCGTCACGCTTGAGTCACGTTGCTTCCAGAATGTTCTAGAAGCTTCCAGAGACTGACTCGCTAGCTACCTTACGTACGTACTTAAAGTTCTAGCTACGCTTTAATGTCTGGAAAGCTAGCTAAATCCAGACAGACAGTTTGGCAGTTTGCCAACCTGCAACCAGCTGGGCCAACCTAGCCCAGTTACATTCGTCCCCCTCTTGGAAGAAATGCCTCATTCTAAAAAGTTTCACCTCAATAACGAACTTACGTAAGACTAACTGCTACTTAGCATATGCTGCTGCGATGAATGCCTAGGTGTACGGTAGCGTGCAGACATTACGATACAGGGAGACATACAATTCATACAGAATGAAATATGTAACCAATAACCATACTTAATTACTAATTAGTTACCGATAGCATGCCTTGTTCGACCATCAATGTTACTACAGACAGCTACGGAACTATGTATATGTCTCAGCGGTGTTACTTCGACATACACCGTAAATATGACAGCGTAACTACTACTGTAGGCGTACGTGCCACAATGGCATGGTCGGACAAGGTGCCGACATTACACAAAACAACCTACGTACGAACAGACAAGATACAGTGACACAACAGTCTCAATTAATGATGATTTACACAGCTTCATTGTCTCAATCCATTGGAATGATGCTGTCCAGCACTGACAAGACTTCCGGTGAGATTGACTATGGCTGCATCAAAACCAAACCAACTCCTTCTGCTGTGGGCTGCATGGATCGTGTGTTAACCGCATTCGCAAGGTACCGTGACTGGTGTACCGCTCTGTCGTTTCGTCGGGTTAAA
>JASANF010007986.1:0-23448 GCA_030248245.1 Trissonchulus sp. WLG1_4 | reverse complement strand
CTGTGGAAATGGACAGATAACACAAACTGAAGGCAGTGGAAGGCAGTGCCTGATCTGCACAATCAAACTACACTCACTGAGCCATAATTTAAGATGAGGGTGTTCTGTGGAAATGGACAGATAACACAAACTGAAGGCAGTGGAAGGCAGTGCCTGATCTGCACAATCAAACTACACTCACTGAGCCATAATTTTCCATTATTTCATAGCAAAGACCATGGACGCACACGTAGCACATACCGTGGACAGGGAAATGTGACTCTGGTGGTTCTGTACAAAGTTCAGCATGTTGCGCACATTTTGCTAAAATAAAAAACCAACACAACTAACCCAATCACACAGCTGCAAACTTTGGATTATTGGTCCGGCTGGTAGTATCAAAGTCAATGGCTAAGTAATTCCTCCACTGATCCGACTAGTCAAAATTATTCAAATGCAAAGTAGAGTAGCTCAGACGAGATACTACGCAATCAATGTAAGGCAGGATCTAGGAAAACGAACTGAACTTAAAACTGTCACGGTTCAGCAGCATAACATAGACATAGACATGCGAGCATGATGATATGCAAATGAGCAGTATGAGACTAACTCTGACGGCTTGTTCAAGACACTGATTGAGGCGAGGCGTGACCTCGCGCAGCACCGGTTCCAGGAATGTCTCCGCCTGACACAGCGCGTCCAACTGGCCAATCAGCTAAAAGCAAAGGGAACACTCCACTCACATAAGGGGATGGCCTCACTAGTGTTAGTTTTAGTAAGTCAACTCAACTGATAGCATCTGCTCCTGCTGATCCAATATACTGTCATTACTATAAAGGATGTTTCTCTGATCTACGCTTACTAGTGATTAATTAATTATTAATTAGTGATTAATACGTTCAATCAAGCAAAGTATATTACCATCAAGAGCATGACTGAGCGGCCACAAGCCATGCAGTGACCACTGTTAACCCGATACATCAGGCGCACTAAAAGTGAATGGTGAGAGTGTGTTGCTCTTGGTGCTCTAAGTTGTTAAGCATACATCACATCAAACAAACTGTATCTAAAACCGAGGGCAAACCGATTTAGCTTTTTCCGCATCTGCGATCAGATTTTTCAGCAGCTGGGTCTCGTCGGGTCGGAAAAGGTGTTCCGTCAGAGCGCGCTCCCCGCCATACATCACACGACGCAGTTCCTAAACACATCACACGACGCAGTTCCTAAACATCAGAGAATGTCACTCGTTTGTCGCAACTGTCCGTACCAGGTGTCACACAACACAATAATGTACAAGACATCTGCCACAAGCAGCATTGCAGCATACTACCTTGTCTGTCCGCAGCTAGAAAGTAAGCCCACATTGTTTTCTTCCCCCACAATTATCCTAGTGCTACCTCTTCGACGTTTGCTGCGAGAATCCTAGACTGGTGCTGGAAGGTGGTCTCCAGGCCGCCGGGGGATTGTCGGTAGCGCCGGTTGCGCCACAACAGCTGCTCCATCTAAAACAACACATCATACAACCAACACTGCACGGGCTGGGCTGGGCTGCACAAAACATTAGCCGTATAAACATTCACATCAGCAAAACATGCTATTTAAGAATACTTTGGCCAAATTAGGTAAACATTGAGTACAGTAGATATGAACATTAAGCCAGTATTATAGAAGTTTGCCAGTCTCTGCCCTAGGCTTTAATTTAGCTTGCCTTGTATCAAACATCTAGGGGCTCCCTCTCCCTGCCCGTACACATACCCCTACTGTTAAACATGTACATACATGGTCAAAAAATTCCTAAATTGCGTCGGAAACTTCACGGGTTTTCTGTTATTCCCCCAACAGTTCGGAATTTGGAATTTACTTAGACGATTTGAATAATTTTTGCACCAATGGATATGGACTCCTCTTGACCAATGGACTTTAAAAAAATTAATTTTAAAAAATTTTAAAATTTTTTAAAAAAATTAAATTTTAAAATTTTTAAAAGCGAAATTAAAATTTTTAAAATTTTTTAAATTCAAATTTTAGCGATCCAAAACCAAAAAATTCGTGTCTAGAAAACTTTCCGCATCTCAGAAAATGAAAAAGTCCACATTTTTATAAAATTTTTTAAATTTTTTGAAAAATTTAAAATATTTTAAAACTTGCATTTCTGAAGTTCTGAAATCAAGAGGAGTACATTGGTGCAAAAATTATTCAAATCGGCTCAGTAACTTTCAAATTCCAGACTGGTCGGGGAATACTGAATAACAGAAAAGACCCAACTTCACTTTTAAAAAAACGTACTTTTGCTTGAAGATTCACCATAGCATGTAAACAGCATGTACATGGGTAACCATAGCATGTAAATGTAAAATCCGTGGGTTAGTCAATTAATAATGAAATCAGAAAATATTAACAAATTTTTACTGATGAAGCGAAGATAATTTAACTAAATATTCATTACCGAACACCCGCACAATAGTCTGGTTTCAATGGAAACAAAAAATTACACAGATAGTACTTAATAGAATATAAATGCCTTTAAATAATGATAACATTTGAAAAAGGCAACACACATTATTATAAAAAGGCTCAGTAACTGAGCAAAAAATATTTCAAATGGTGTGAAAAAACTAATCAGTACGGTACTTCAAAAACAGGTCTAAATTACTATACAATTCAATTGTAAAAATTATTAAAAATTAAAACGGTATAATATTAAATGCGAAAAAACTTTGCTTACTTATCATACATCAAAGCACACGCCAGTGCGAAATGTCAACTACAGAATGTACATTCATAAAGCATACGGAAATGCGCAATCATATGTAACGCACACATGACTACACGGTTTTTTGCTAAGACTTGAATGATTTTTTAGCTAAAATCAACAAACTACAAAATTTATTTTATTTACAGACTGTTCAATGTCTATGGCAGGGAAGCTGAGAGCAAAGCCAGTACTCAGCTTGTCAGCTTCGCTTCACGGAAGGCTTATGCAAGCTTATACGTTTTTTATGCCCAAAAAATTAATGCAAAACTAGCTTTCACCAAAAAATTATCAAACAACAAACTGCAAAATTATCCTTAGATGAAATAGCGAAATTGGTAATTTGACAGCAGAACGTTGAAGAATGAAAAAGGTGTCTGAAATGACGGTGATTTATATTCACAGCGCAAGCATCAAACGCAAACAAGATTTCTTCATCGGTAAACGCATACAAAGTACAAGTTCTACACACGTGTTTATGAGACAATAATATCTATTTCACTGGCAAAATTTAATCTTTGAAAATTTCAACTATTACTAAACCATCAACCGCTTCAAAAATAAACAATTTTAATCAATTTTAACTGATATTTGCTTAAATGTTGACATTGAGAAAAATGCACACCACCGCTACTTTTCTACAAACCACAAAGACAAATCAGGGATGAGGTGGTTGACCCACAGAGAGACTGCTGTGTCCAAACCCAGGGTTTTTTTTCAAAATCGGCATTGTGTAAATGTTGTGTAAATTAAGAATTTGCTGTGTAAATTAAGGGTATGTTGTGTAAATTTTTAAAAGTGAGTATTTTAGCATTTTTTAGGTAAAAATTGACCGTTTTTTCACGTGAAAAGTAATATTTCGACTTTGAGACTCGGACTACATGCGAACATAAAAAATGAGTTAATTGAAAATTTTTGCGTTTTTGTCAGTTCAAGTATCCGACACGCCAGGGCAAGCCCCCCTGAAATTTCGAAAAATCTGAAACAAGCCCTAACACCCAGGCCGAGACCCCGTGTACATGCATGGTTTACACAGATGGAGAGTTGTTCTATCAGCCAGATCCTACTCATTTTTTTTCAAATCCGGGTGTAAAACTTTTACAGTAGTTTGACGTAGGACAAGAAATCGCACAGACAGGCCCAGCGTGACTGATTTTTCACTGTCAACTTTAAAGTGCATAAAAACGAATGCTAAAATAAAAAAATCATAAGCCGTTTAAGAGCAGAAACTGAAAATTTCTTGTTTTGGGGTCAAAAATTAGACTTAATTTTGTTAGGACAAAGAGGTCACAGGCACAAATCGCCACTTAGCGAATTTTTGTAATTTTTACAACCAAAATAGGCCGTTTCATCAACTTCTGGGGCTAAATGGGGCTGTGTAAATCAGTGTGTATTTTTATTTTTTGCTGTGTAAATTAGGCGGCCGATGTGTAAATACACCCTATTTTACACAAAAAAAACCCTGGTCCAAACCTGTTGTGCATAAATGTCTGGTGTGTGAATAAGTAGGGCCAACCCAAGACAAATCAGGGATGAGGTGGTTGACCCACAGAGAGACTGCTGTGTCCAAACCTGTTGTGCATAAGTGTCTGGTGTGTGAATAAGTAGGGCCAACCCATGCTCCGTTGGTGTTACGGCATAAGTGATAACGTTAGTACACATTGCTTCCCCCTTGCTCAAACAATCACTGCGCCATACCTCGCTGAGGACGGCCTCTGTTTTTTCCCGATCATTTTTGAATCCTTCCAAGGCATCCGACACCGGGTAGGGAATGTCGATGAGGGTGTAGTTCCTAAAACACACAGCACAAACCTCACAAATTAGTTCACAAGTAAAGTTCATGGCTTGTACAGGTCTATAAACGACGCTATAGCGATGCCTCTTCTCCTAGTAAACTAAATTCTGCTAAAATCGCTCGCAATACCATGTTGTGTTTCTCATAAAGCTTGATTGGGGTTGGGCACATATCACACAAGGACTGAAACACTGTAGCCCGGTTCATACCAACTGTGCCTTGAGGTCATAGGGATGGGGAAAACAATCTTCGGTCAGCTTGCCTGAAGCACAGACTCAATTGTTTGGTCTAATTTTTAGAATACACATTGGAGTTGAGCTTGTCATGCTTCAAGGACAATTGGTATGAACCGCGCTTCAGTGTTTCTGTCCTTGTGTTATAATATCTGCTCAAGGACACGAATCTTTACAAGAAACTTGACCCTGTCATTTTTCATGGAAAAATTTGGCTCATTTGGCAAAAGAGCTTCCTTGAAATTGCTTAAGAACTAAACTATAGAGACAGCTATAACCGGACTGGGTGTTGTTCTCACTGTCTGAGGGCGAGCAGCAGGTCTTGGTATCCCATGTGGGAGATGTGGTTGCGGTCGAGGACGAGAGTCTCCACGCTGGCGTTGACCTGGAGCGCCTTGGCCAGCAGCCGGGCCCCGAAGTCCTTGACGGAGTTGCCCGAGATGTCCAGCTTGCGCAGGTGCGAGCACACGCCCAGGGCGTTCACCACGGCAGACAGGTCGGTGCCCAGCTTGCAGCCGCTCAGACTCAGCTCCTCCAACTGCTTCTCGTCGTCGTTCAGTATCTTGACCAGCTCCACCAGAATGTTGGACAGCGTGCGGCTCTTGACGCTGGCGAAGTTGTTGCCGCCCAAGTCCAGCGCGCGCAGGTAAGGCATACGACCCACCGCAGACAGGATGCCGCACATGTCGTCGCCAAAGGCTACAACAGTACACTGTCTCTCTGAAAAACTATCATCAACACTGATGAACAGTTGTGAATGGTTAATCAACCGTATGCAAGCCAGACTAAACTCTGACGAAAAATAGATGCGCCACTTATTTTAGTGGCATGACTTCTGCGCATACGTGGGCAGCTACCGGATTCGGGGGGGGGGGTGAGCCACCGGGGGGGGGGGGGGGGTGCGGAGCAACTTTTCCGGCTATTTTGCTGGAAAGTGATGTGAGCCACTGATGTTTGCTTCGTGAGCTACCTTCAAAACATTCTGGGGGGGGGGGGGGTGACGGACCTGTCTGGGGGGGGGGGGTGAGGATGCCTTCTGGGGGGGGGGGGGGGGGCAAACCCCCCCAACCCCCCCCCCACGCCCATGTATGCTTCTGCGACATCTTGCTAGTTACTGTACTCTTGATAGTCAAAATCTATTCTTTTGGTAACGAAATCACATGTTTCGTTATAGTACAGACCTGTGCAATGCTCCATATTCACCAAAAATCTGTGCGTCTGAGTGAAGTTTTGGTGCTAACTGCTAGTGTTGTGTGATGTCTTACAATTGTCGCGAAGGCAAAGTGAGGTGAGTACAGCCAGACTGGGAATGCAGGTCTCCAAGACGGACACGAGCTGGCGGTCGGACTGCAGCTGAGCCAGGCCCAGATCCAGGCCGCCCGGCTCCCCGCCCCCCGCCCACTCCCCGCGCATCGACAGGCCCAGCAGCAGGCACCTAAACACAACCAAATAGGCCTATCCAGAGACCACTATCAGATCCAAGGCCAATTCTACAATGGATTAAACGGATTAGATCAAAGTTTGTTTGTCCGATAAGTGATAATATTAAAGCCAATGTTGAGATAACATAATATTGGTAAAAAAATTTGTGCACAAGCGGGAGGTGTTGCAAACATTTCGCAGTAGCAAATTTTGTAATATGTTTTCAAAGTTTATATCGTGAGTTAGAGACAGAACAAATTTTAATCTAATCCGTTTAATCCAGATAGGAATTGGCCCAGTTTAGGCTTAAGCTTAGGCTTACTTAAAATCATAAATTATTGCCATATAGACTTCTGCCACTAGCTAATTTTCAGGGCCGGGCCGACTAGCGCGCTTCCGGGCCGGGCCCGGACCTGCTCGGAGCCCGCCGGTTGGCCCGGCACAGACTTTATCAAGGGAGAAAATGCATTCTGTGTGCGTCTGAGTGTAGTATAAGTGCCTGCGCACATGCAATACAGTCATTATTCCTACGTTGCTGAGGCTCGAGACGGCCCTGAGCTTGCGGGTTTCTAGACCGGGCGGGCCGCGCACGGCCCGGGGCCCGGAGTTTTACGGGCCAGGCCCCGGGCCGGGCCCATTTCTAAAAAATCTCGCCGGGCCGCGGCCCGCTACAGGCCCGGGCAGAACTCTATTGCCATGGACTTGCAAGAAGTGAAGTAAAGCGAGGACCTACTTCAAGACCTCCGAATTGACGTGAGCACCGGTGAGGTTGATGGAGTGGAGTCTGGGGGCGGAGGCCATGAAGGTCTTGAGGGCGCTGGGCACGCTGGCCCCCCCTGTGGAGTCCTTGTGCTTGCGACTGGACCCCCCCGCACTGCTGACCGTCAGACTGCAACCCGACAACTCCAGCGAGCTGATGCAGGGGAGGGGGCAGTGGTTCAGCGCGCCCCATAGCTGAAACAAAGCCACGCATTTTTCACATGGGGTGCCCCCTTTTCCCCCATCGCCCGAAAATCTTTTGCGAAACTACGATTTAGCGACTTTTTAGTTGTAGTGATATCTACGTGGTGTGGTTTTTATGTACCTTGTTTGTTAAATCTAGTATGAAGTAATACTGATCGGCATACTGCCTGTTCATAATTATCCGGGTCCATAAGCCAAGACAGGAAATTCGCTACAGACAGATACGGTATTTTTGCACATGAATAATTACATAAACAACTACTGGTCCAGCTTACATCCCAAATATTGAGTGTCAATCATAGGCGTGGGGGGGAATCGCCGCCGCCCCCTTTCCCGACCTGACCCCGCCCCCCCCCCCCCCCCCGGTTTGGCGATTGGCTATAACCCCCATAAACTTTCAAAATTTTCGAAAAATTGGCGGAGTGCGAAACGGACAAGTAGCAACAGCGCATATCCTGGTCGTCAGACTGGGAGTTCGTAAGACACAGCTGGTCTGATTCAACCAGTGTTTGCCCAAGTCCGCTGTAAATCACAGGACCCCGCGTATTAACTGTGCGTAATCACAAAAAATATGTGGTTTGCGTCGTAAAGCGTTGTAATGCAATTACACAAATCTATAGCCCATCTAATTGACTAATTGAGTGACTCATACTGTTTCTTACTGTTACTAATCATACACCTGAGAACACAATGGTCAATATTGTTGTGACTCATACTGTCTCTTACTGTTACTAATCATACACCTGAGAACACTATGGTCAATATTGTTGTGACTCATACTGTCTCTTACTGTTACTAATCATACACCTGAGAACAGTATGGTCAATATTGTTGTGAAGCAACCGTCTCAACAAGTATATATCTTCTACTATCTCCTACATCCCTTTTCAGCAACGAGTTTTCATCATTTTCATTTTTTCATTCCTTTCAACCATAGACACTATTGGCTGTTGGCTTGAGCAAACACACCATCTACACCTGCAACCAACCTTATCTGTCTGCACACCCGTATTGGCAAGATCAAGCACCGAGAGAGACGAACAACGAGACAAAAATGTCCACAGATCCTGCAAACAGTATTATTGTGCATCAATCAGGCAGCAGCCAAGCACATCAACCCAATTGTCAATGGTGAGCACACTGACGCTAACTCTCACACAATATAATATCCTTCCTTACTTCATACCTAACACACCCCCTTATTCAACTTCCTCTATGTCTACACGAATGGTTGCTGGCACTGACCGACATGTCATCCTTGAGGGCGTTGTTGGCGAGCCTGAGCACCCGGAGGCCCTTCAGCGTGGCCTGGTGTCGGAGCAGGGCATTGGCAAGGGCGTTCACAGATCGCGAGCCCAGACCGCACGAGCTCAGGTCCAGCTCGCCCAGGGACGCCAGGCACGAGCCCAGATGACTCCACGCTCAAACACAACCACACACACTACATACAGACACACAGTTATGCTCACACTTTAGTATACTAACGGCTAGCAGGTGCACACTCCCAACTCTCCAGACCATAAGACAGATGCTTCACCCCCCGCCCTCAGAATGGTATGGTCCGGACTGCTTCCCCAATTACTTAGCTATTCCCGCATGGTGGGCATCGTCTTCATTTTATGACACCAAAACATGCTTGAGGACAATCAGAGGGCTTAGGCCTCCTACCTCCTTCACCGCAGCCATATATGTATACCTTTGTGGTCGTCGAAGGAGTTGTGGAGGAGTTTGAGGCACTGGAGTGGCAGCTGGGGATTGGCACCGATGGAGCTGGACAGCTGGCCCAGGAAATCCCTCAAACAACACTCCCACAACATTACCCCTCTCAATCCTCACCCACTCCATATTTTGCAACACTTTCAAACAATGTACTCTATTTCTTCCAATTCATACTTAGAATTTACTACAAGTTGAGTTTAATTGTCACTGCTTGTAGTCTTAGGTCTTGCTGAATGAAATTAATTCTTTTCGTAATGATTCGCATACTCCATTTTGTTTTAGGGTGCAGACTTTTCGGATCAGACTACAGAAGGGTTGGCGGTCTCGGTCTCGGTCTCGTAAAAAACCCGAGACTAGGCTGGTCTCGGTCTCGGTCTCGGTCTCGGTAGGAAAACCGAGACCTGCCATAGGGTGGTCTCGGTATTTCAGATGAGGCTAGAAGTTTTAAAATTTTTTACGATCACGAAGATTTTTTTTACGATTTAAGATTCCAAATAGAATGCCAAGCATGGAATGGTCAAAAGTGTCTGCTGCAGAAGAATGTCAGTTCACGGGCAAACTAACTTTAAAGTTTGCCTATTAATTAAAGTTTGAGCTACATGGGTTGTCTGACTTAGCGATATTGCATTTGTATGTGGAACCACTCAAGCATAATGTTAAACAGTATATAGAAATACTGACCATCATTTACCAAACAGTGCTAACTTCGTAGTTGATTTGTAACTAAAAATTTGCTGGTTTCAGCAACGTTACGAAGCGCGAATTGGGTGGCAGTTCAATTGAATTTCTTGAGCCCCAACCTCTCAACGCATGTCAAAGCATTAAGTATCTGAAAAAACCTAGGCACAATCAAATGCTTTTTGGGCTATGGAGTGGTTGAGGCATCAAACCTTCCCCCCCCCACCTAACTGTGTCAGCTGGAGAAACTTTTCTGGTCCGTGATGATGCTCCTATTAGCACTTCTGATAGTAGCACCACTGCACCAGCACGGACGATTCTACGCTGGCACCTGAGTCAGACTGTCAAAGTGCCAATGTATGTATGCAATGCACTATAAAACACAGTGGCATGCGAAGAAGTGTGCGAAACTTGAAACATTCCAAAAGTAGACAGAATTGCGGAAAAATAATCCTATAGTCCGGCTGTCAATCACCCACTCTCATGCTTGCGGTCGTTTACAATGTTAAATTTCTCGCAACTTCGCAAGTCATACACTCATAAACCTAACCCGATGGTCACTTTTTGTAACTTAATCACTATTTTTTCACATTCAAAGTATTTCAAATTTTTAAAATTGAAACTTGAAAAAAGGACCCCCAAGGGCTGGTCTCGGTCTCGTAGGTCTCGTTAGGTTGGTCTCGGTTGCTTGGTCTCGGTCTCGGTTGCAAACCCGAGACTTGCCAACCCTGGGCTACAGTTGTTCAGGACTCTTCTACACAAGAGTCCTTCAAGCAGTTACACAGTTTTCAGCCCATAGATATCAAAACCACACAGACTCACTGTTTCACACCGAATCCAATTAAACTGAACGATTTCAGGCTTTGACTGCTCTTCAGGACGGCAAGCAGGCAGTCGAGCAAGTCCGGAGCCTAGAATAATTACTGCTACTAATTGCTAATGACATCACAGGTATACATGTGAGTCTGAAGGGGGTGGGCCATCCCCACGGCCCCTTCTCTAATTTCTTGACATTTCCACAAAAGCTCCGCTTAGATTCACCTGAATATGCCCGGAAACAAAAAATTGCCCCTTATGGTTGTAAAATGATCCACAACCAGCTAATCAGCCAAAAAATATCTAAATATTGCAAAAAATAAATTTGTCAACAAAAGCGTTTCAATTTTTGCGTATTTTCGAGTTCAAGTCTACAAAACGTGAAAAATTTCAAAAAATCAACAACAAGCCCCTCCCCCCAGCTTAAAAGCCGAGTACATTCCACGGTTGCAGTGTTCAAGACTCCAGCTCTGAAAAGACTTACAATTTTGACATTTGGCACTTTGTTGTTTACAATGATAGCAGTGAAATAATTACAGAACTGAAGAACGTGCACGATCGGAATCAAATCTCTGAAAAAAATAACAAAAAATTTAATAACTAACTACATATTAACTAAAATCCTACACAATGCACAATCGAACATTGCAAAATATACTTAAAATTGATAAACACTGCTTTTCGGTACCAGTTTGTGGCGCCAAATTGCTAGAAGCTTTGCGGGAGAATCATAGTAACAGTAAAGCCGTATACACGCTCTAACACCAACTACACTCTCTAACACCAACCACTAGGCAATCGCACTGGATACACTGACTTTGAGTTCAAATGATCGAAATCATCCAGGCGGAGTGTCCGACAGTCGTGAGTTGCGTAAATCTTCTCGACATCCTGAAAAGTACACGCAGCATAATACCAAGCCACTGAACTCACTAGGACAAAGCAAAACACACTCACATGCATTTACCTCAATAACGTTATCCTCAAAAACATTTTATACTTTTACCCCAAAGTTACGCCGAAAGCCACTCTTTATGACAAAAGTGCTTTACCAATTTGCTTGGCAATAGAATTAGAACAAGTATCTCTACACAGAGTAGCATGTATGTATGCGAGAGTAGTAAGTGTAAGTAATACCTACTAACCCAGACAACTTCCTCCCTGTAAGGCAACTTGTGGTAATCACAGAGGGCTGCGTAGCTTCGTCTGAAGTTGTGGCAAGGCAGGCTAGGCCGTCCCCCGGGCAGACTCTGGTAGTCTTGGTAGTAGGTGGCGGGGCTGAGGCTGAGCAGGTGTCTGACGTCGGCGTCCGGGAAGTAGTGCTTGAAGGCGGACAGGATGTGGCCAATGAGCTGGTCCGCGTTGTGCTCGTCTGCGTTGCTCAGGTGGATATATAGCTTGCGGCCGTCCACCATCGCTTGCACCTAAAACACACACACACACATACTCACACACACTGGGTTTTTTTTTTCGCTGGCAAATTTTCGCAATTTTGCGAAAAGCTTCAAATTTTTTTCGCAAAATAAAATTTTTTTTCGCAGAGTTACTTTTGTTTTTTAATGCAGGATTTTACATTTAAATGTTGATAAAACATTATTCCGTCTGGACAGGATTAAGACTGACGCAATTTTTACTCTTTTTGGCCAAAAGGCAGCGATTTTGACATATTTAAATTTATGGAGCCGTCTTGAGAATTTTGTGTAATTTTTCAAAATTTCCACAATCGATGCTCAGTCGTAAAGAAAAGAAGACTCGGCCAATGAGTAAGTTAGGCCTAAAAATGCTAACATTTTTAAATGTTTCTTATTTACGTCACCACCGAAACCTATTATTCTGTCTATTATTGTTACGTGCAGTTGGTGTGATGATATATATATGGAAGAAAATGTGTCCCATTTACAGTAACTAGAAACATCAAGGCACAAAGTTGCACGAGTCCGGACCTAGGGAATCAAAAAAGTCGAAGAAATTTTCAATTTTTAGGCCAAATTTGGTCAATTGGGGTCGTATCGGAAATGTTTTCCGACTAAACCACAAAAATTAGCGCATAGACCGTACGAGTTCATCTCTACCGCGTCAAAATTTTTTCGCAATTTTGCGAAAAGGTTTGAAAATTTTTCGCAATCTTCAATTTTTTTTCGCAATTGCGAACGTTTTTGCGAAAAAAAAAAACCCAGCACACACACCTGATCTAGACACAATATGTCCTGCCAAGACAATAAAAAGAAAGAAAGAAAGATTTAATCATGTGAAACAAATACGTAAAAATCGCCAGTAGGCCACAACGGGTTGCCGACCGGTAAGGGACCCTCTGTTCTAGGCAGAAGACCCTCTATTCTACGCAGAGGACACTCTATTCTAGGCAGACGACCCTCTATTCTAGGTAGAGGACCCTCTATTCTAAGCAGAGGACCCTCTATTCTAGGTAGAGGACCCTCTATTTCTAGCAGAAAACCCTCTAAAAGCAGAGAACCTAGTGTTCGAAGCAGAAAATCATCCATTCTCGGTAAAGAACCCTGTAGTCTAAGCGGAAGACCCTCTATTCTAGGCGGAGAACCCTCTATTCTAGTCAGAGGACCCTCTATTTTAGTCAGAGGACTCTCCATTCTGGGCAGAGAACCGTCCATTAGAGGCAAAAGATCGTCTATTTTCGGTAAAAAACCTGATATTTATGTTCAGGGACCCAAATTACCCACAAAAACCCCAAAATTTCAATTTCGAAAATTTGAACCCTTAGAAGGGGGTACCCTGAGGGGATCACAGGGGTACCCAGGAAGCTCCTAGACAAAAATTGACTCCAGATTCGTGTTCAGGGCTCCAAATTACCCCTAAAAACACCAAAATCTCAAATTCGAAAATTTGACCCCAGAGGACACCCTAGGGGTGGGGGTACCCTAAGGGGGTCATAGGGAGGTCCAGGGGGGTCCTGGGCAAAAAATAACCCCAGATTCGTGTTCAGGGGCCCAAATTACCCCTAAAAACACCAAAATCTCACATTCGAAAATTTGACCCCCGAGGACCCCCTAGGGGGGGGGGGGTACCCTAAGGGGGTCATAGGAGGGTCCAGGGGGGTCCTGGTCAAAAAATAACCCCAGATTCATGTTCAGGGGCCCAAATTACCCCTAAAAACACCAAAATCTCACATTCGAAAATTTGACCCCCGAGGACCCCCTAGGGGGGGTACCCTAAGGGGGTCATAGGGGGTCCAGGGGGGTCCTAGGTAAAAAATAACCCCAGATTCGTGTTCAGGGGCCCAAATTACCCCTAAAAACACCAAAATCTCAATTTCGAAAATTTGACCCCAGAGGACCCCCTAGGGGGGGTACCCTAAGGGGGTCATAGGGGGGGTCCAGGGAGGACCTAGGTAAAAAATAACCCCAGATTCGTGTTCAGGGGCCAAAACTACCCCTAAAACAGTTTTTCGTCCAAATCCTTGAAAAAAAAATTTTCAAGTTCACAAGGGTCCCCCCTTGTGTTCCATCGTTTTCGGGGGTCACGTGACCCGGCCCCCCGTGGGGTCAGGGGGTCACCAAGGTGGGGGGCACAACTACTCATAGGGGGGGTCCCTCCACCAAAGTTTGGGACCAATCCCCCCAGTAACTCCAAAGAAAAACGAGTAACAAACTTTTGATCACAGGAAAAACAACAACAAAAAAAAACAGGAATATGAATACAATGGGTTGCACCCCTGCTTCGCTGGGGGTCGGCAACCCAACAAAGAGGCATGTATTGGTAATACATCATCGCGAGCAAAAATAGACTACAGAACAAAACAGACGTGTTAACACAAACAATACAAAAAGAAAAAATCGCCAGTAGGCCACAACGGGTTGCCGACCGGTAAGGGACCCTTCATTCTAGGCAGAGGACCCTCTATTCTAGGCAGAGGACCCTCTATTCTAAGCAGGGCACCCTCTAACTGTGCACAGGACCCTTTATTCTAAGCAGAGGACCCTTTATTCTAAGCAGAGGACCCTCTATTCTAGGGAGAGGAGGCCCCTCTATTTTAAGCAAAGAACCCTCTGAAGGCAGAGAACCTAGTGTCCTAGGTAGAAAATCATCCATTCTCGGCAAGGGACCCTTTAGTCTAGGCAGAAGACCCTCTATACTCGGCGGAGGACCCTCTATTATAGGCAGACGACCCTCTATTCTGGGTAGAGGACCCTCTATTCTAGGCAGAGGACCGTCATTCTAGGCAGAGGGCCCTCTATTCTAATCAGAGGACCCTCTAGTCGTGTTCAGCAGCTCAAATTACGTCTAGAAACATGCAAATCTCAATTTCGAAAATTTGACCCCTAAGGACCTCACAGGAGGGGGGTACCCTGAGGGGGTCATAGGGGGGCCCAGGAAGCTTCTAGACAAAAATGAACCTCAGATTCGTGTTTAGGGGCCCAAATTACCCCTAAAAACATCGAAAGCTCAATTTCGAAAATTTGACCCCAAGGACCCCCTAGGAGGGGGGTACCCTGAAGGGATCATAGGGGTACCCAGGTAGCTTCTAGACAAAAATGAACCTCAGATTCGTGTTTATCGGCCCAAATTACCCCTAAAAACACCAAAACCTCAAATTCAAAAATTTGACCCCCGAGGACTCCCTAGGGGGGGTACCCTGAGGGGGGTCATAGGGGGGTCCAGGGGGGTCCTGGGTAAAAAATAACCCCAGATTCGTGTTCAGGGGCCAAAACTACCCCTAGAGACAAGTTTTTGTCCAAATCGTTGAAAAAAAATTTTTCAAGTTCACAAGGGTCCCCCTTTGTGGTTCATCGTTTTCGGGGGTCACGTGACCCGGCCCCCCGTGGGGTCAGGGGGTCACCAAGGTGGGGGGCACAACTACTCATAGGGAGGGTCCCTCCACCAAAGTTTGGGACCAATCCCCCCAGTAACTCCAGAGAAAAACGAGTAACAAACTTTTGATCACAGGAAAAACAACAACTAGTCGGGTGGCTACAACGGGTTGCCGACAGTGGGTAGAGGACCCTCTATACTAAGCAAAGGACCCTCTATTCTAGGTAGAGGTCCCTCTGTTTGTGTTCAGGAGCTCAAATTACCCCTAGGGACGTCAAAATCCCAATTTCGAAAATTTGACCCCTGGGGACCCCCTGGGCATGGTGCCCTAGGGGGGGTCATGGAAGGGTCCAGAGGGGTCCTAGACGAAAATGGACCTCGGATTCGTGTTCCGGGGCCCAAATTACCCCAAGGGACGTCAAAATCCCAATTTCGAAAATTTGACCCCTGGGCACCCCCTGGGCAGGGTGCCCTAGGGGGGTCATGGAAGGGTCCAGAGGGGTCCTAGACAAAAACCGACCTCGGATTCGTGTTCCGGGGTCCAAATTACCCCAAGGGACGTCAAAATCCCAATTTCGAAAATTTGACCCCTGGGGACCCCCTGGGCAGGGTGCCCTAGGGGGGGGGGGGCATGGAAGGGTCCAGAGGGGTCCTAGACGAAAATGGACCTCGGATTCGTGTTACGGGGCCCAAACTACCCCTAGGGACGTCAAAATCCCAATTTCGAAAATTTGACCCCTGGGGACCCCCTGGGCAGGGTGCCCTAGGGGGGTCATGGAAGGGTCCCGCAGGGGTCCTAGACGAAAATGGACCTCGGATTCGGGGGGGGGGGGGGTTTCCGGGGCTTGGGGGGTCTTTTGGTGCCTTTTTTTTTTTGGGGCGTGCTTCCCTTTCCCCTGGGGGGGGGGCCCCGGGGGGGCGCGCGCGTGAGGTGGGGGGGGGGGGTACTAGGGAGAGATCCCCCCCCCAAGTTTGGGGGCCCTCCGACCCGGGGGGGGGGAGGCAAACCTTTTTTTTTTAGTTTCCGGGTAATAATTACCATCTTTAAAACTATCCTATTTTTTTGTGATAATTATAATAATAGGGTGAGGTGGCTCTCCTGTGAAGGGTTGGCGTTGATGTTCTGAACATGAAACAAGTTTACATTGTGCTGGACGTGACCCGGTTCTCTGGTTCCAGGTCAATAAAGTTGGAGTTATTTTATTGTCAAAACTAATCATACGTTTTTCGGCACATAAGTCAGCGGTAACCTATGCTTTTTATGGTGTCAAATCAAAGCTGTTCTTATATCCTAACTGATGCCGAAAACTAGAACTTTTTACCAGTTAGCTAAAAAAAGTTATGGCGTCAACAATTTTTACGTAAACTTAGTATTTTTCAAAAATGTTACGTAACGTTTGTGTTACCATTGATATAACAAAAGTAATGCTTCCATGAAGTCAGCCATATTACTGTGATCCTTACACAAAACAGTTTTTACTCTATCAGTGACCATGGAGCCGGCAATATGGGTCTAAATCTGAAATTTATTTTATTCTAAAATTTTATTTTGCGTTTTTCGGTATATAAGTCAGCGTTAACGTGTAGCTTTTTTGGTATCAAATAAAAGCCCTTCTTCTGCTCTATCTAACTACGAAAACCGGAATCATTTACGTGGTCCCTGAAAAAAGTTATGGCCAAAAGTTCTTTTTCGAAAACATTTTGTTCGAAAAAATTCCTCCGCGACTACTCACACCATATACGTATTGAACAAAAGTTCGGAAAAATTGAAATCGTTATAACTTGCGTCAACCTTGACGTAGAAACACAAAATTGACAGCATTCAACTCAGAATTGAAAGGGCTTTCGGATGATACCTTACATGACGTTTACGGACGCAACGGCCAGTCACGTATGACTATTATTTTTATACTGACCATTTGTCGCCGTTTACGTCATCATGCGACATATCAATTGATAGCTCTTGACAAGCGCAAGCATATAAAACAAATTTCACGTCGATACCATAACCCTAACAAACGTTATGGCTCCTGGAATTTTTCCCTTTAGTGACTACCTATAATCACCTCATATGCGATCAAATCGCATTGAAATTTAATTTTGAACAAAATTTTAAAAAAATTTCAAAATTTTTTTATTGTCATACAATAACTTACTTCGGGATCTAGATTTGGTCGAACTAGTCTAAACTAGACGCACTAGTCTTGTTAATATGTTTAAAACTATCCTATTTTTTGTGATAATTATAATAATAGGGTGAGGTGGCTCTGGAAGGGTTGGCGTTGATGTTCTGAACATGAAACAAGTTTACATTGTGCTGGACGTGACCCGGTTCTCTGGTTCCAGGTCAATAAAGTTGGAGTTATTTTATTGTCAAAACTAATCATACGTTTTTCGGCACATAAGTCAGCGGTAACCTATACTTTTTATGGTGTCAAATCAAAGCTGTTCTTATATCCTAACTGATGCCGAAAACTAGAACTTTTTACCAGTTAGCTAAAAAAAGTTATGGCGTCAACAATTTTTACGTAAACTTAGTATTTTTCAAAAATGTTACGTAACGTCCGTGTTACCATTGATATAACAAAGGTAATGCTTCCATGAAGTCAGCCATATTACTGTGATCCTTACACAAAACAGTTTTTACTCTATCAGTGACCATGGAGCCGGCAATATGGGTCTAAATCTGAAATTTATTTTATTCTAAAATTTTATTTTGCGTTTTTCGGTATATAAGTCAGCGTTAACGTGTAGCTTTTTTGGTATCAAATAAAAGCCCTTCTTCTGCTCTATCTAACTACGAAAACCGGAATCATTTACGTGGTCCCTGAAAAAAGTTATGGCCAAAAGTTCTTTTTCGAAAACATTTTGTTCGAAAAAATTCCTCCGCGACTACTCACACCATATACGTATTGAACAAAAGTTCGGAAAAATTGAAATCGTTATAACTTGCGTCAACCTTGACGTAGAAACACAAAATTGACAGCATTCAACTCAGAATTGAAAGGGCTTTCGGATGATACCTTACATGACGTTTACGGACGCAACGGCCAGTCACGTATGACTATTATTTTTATACTGACCATTTGTCGCCGTTTACGTCATCATGCGACATATCAATTGATAGCTCTTGACAAGCGCAAGCATATAAAACAAATTTCACGTCGATACCATAACCCTAACAAACGTTATGGCTCCTGGAATTTTTCCCTTTAGTGACTACCTATAATCACCTCATATGCGATCAAATCGCATTGAAATTTAATTTTGAACAAAATTTTAAAAAAATTTCAAAATTTTTTTATTGTCATACAATAACTTACTTCGGGATCTAGATTTGGTCGAACTAGTCTAAACTAGACGCACTAGTCTTGTAATATTTAATAGGATATAAACTATCCTAAGCATAATGATAAATATAATAATCCAGTTTTTAATGTACCAAACCCACTTTCAAATATACCAAACGAAAGCTCATAACCCGCTTATCATTTTTCGGTTAACTCCTAAGCTTAATTCTTTTTATGGAAATAAAATTAGTTTTTGGAACCAATCCATAATGTTAAATAATACAAACAAAATATTTTAAACCGATTTTAACTTACCGTTGCTGTAACCCCCGTGGTGTAGTGGTTAGCATTGAGGCGTCTCACCCCTCTGGTCGCTGGTTCGAGTCCAGTCGGGGGTCGTTTTTTTCAAATTTTAACTTAGGATCTTTTTAGCAAAATGTATTCTACGAAAGTGTTCTCATTTCATTAGTAAACATTGAGATGCAATACGTATATACCGCTTACCATTTATCTGGCCAAAAAGTACCAATTTCGAAAATTTTGGGCCCTGTTTGGCATCTCCCCAAATATTACTTAATCAGATACTTTTTCAAATTTTTCATATTTTTGGTTATCCGTATATTTGCTATACGTACATATACTTTCCTAAGATACCCGACGCACTAAACTTGTATTAATTAATATATATATACTATCCTAACTATAATGATAATGGAAAGCAACGTTATTTGTGCCAATAATTAGCAAACACTAACATCACTATTTAAGCGTTCAGCTTTCGATTCGCGGTTCCTATTTAAGTACAAGAGCAAACACTTACGTAACTTGGAGTTATTTTCCTCCTTTTCCTCCGCTCAAATACTCCGCGGAAGTGCAAAGAAAATTTTAATGATTGTTCGATTCAACATCGTGCCATGTTGTACAGTAGTTAACTGAAGCAGTCGAGTAATTTTTTTCAATTGTTCGCTCAGCAAATTGACTACTGTTCCAATCTCACATGAAATCAGTGTACAACTGAACATACGTGTCATTTTGTAGAGTGATTAAGTTAGTTTATTCTATTCTTTTGCTTGCTCGTTGTTTAGAACAGTGAATATTCAAACGTATTCTGTAAACGTTAGTGTAACGTCCAGTGTGTAACAAAACTTACAAAAAAATTACACCTGCTAGCGCAAGCAGGCGAAAGTCGACGTTTACTCCGGTTGGCGACAATGTTTTATAAACATGGTTTATTATGAACTTTAAGAACTGATGACGGATCCAACATGTTAACATCTGCCAGCATGACTAATTTTAGTCCAATTCAAAAACTACTACTGTATTATACTGGTATGTTAAAAAACATTAACAAAAAATATGCACATGTTTAGTTCAGTGAAAATTAAAACAGCTAAATCTGTCTATTTCGATGAAAAGCGAAGCACAAAAAATTTATGTATATATATTCTGAAGATTTTTAAATTCTGCCTTTATCCACAACTATCTAACATATGTCGTGTGAGGCTTCAGTGGAAGCATCCCTCTTTGGCGAACAGAGCGGCCTTACAGTACCATTAACACAACACAACATTACAATACAACACACTTAGCAATTATCCACAAGATCGCAACTTTAATCTTGCCCACAAAAGACCCATAAAACATTGTCATCAAATAGTTCTTATTTTGAAAATCAATTGTGAACACTGAAATTGAGAAAGTTATGTAAAGTTAGTGTCTAGAGTAGAAACGTCAGTCTTCAACGGATTTTGTCTAACTGGTCTAAACTAGACCCACTAGACTTGTTACATAATATGAACTATACTAAAAATAATGATAATGACAGATTCTTCATCATACTTCTCAATACTTCTCAAAAATGTAGTACAACCTGTGGGAAGCGTGGCACAAGGTATAATTTTTTGATGAAAAGTGTCTGGGGCTGATTACAGCGGTTTTTGTCCGGGCGCCAAGGTCAAGACTACCGTCAACTTTTAGTAAGGGGGTCATGTGACCCATCAATCGAAAGCGCTTTATCCCATCAATCGAATAATGAAACTCTCAAGTCGCTAAAACCCGCATGACAAAAGTTATGGGACTTTAAAGGAATTCACCCCATAGAACACTTTTATCATAATTAAATCGTAATTACTACATTACGAAAAGTGTTCTTTTTCTTATATCCTTAAAGGCGCCATAACTGGCCTTTAGGAACTCGGACGGACACAATAAAAGCTTCATTGGATTGCTGGCGTGCAGGGCTTTCGAAAGAGGGGTCACATGACCACCTGGCACCTCAGACTATCCCGAAATAAATATCTCAGGGTACGCTCACGTGACAGGGTCATGTGACCCCTCATTTTAAAGCGCTCCTTAAATCAAGACGATTGATGTCAGTGTCATGTTTGTACGTCATTCCTATCGTCCGCTAGAGGTCTTTTAAACTTAACCCTTCGTGGCTAACTAAAATCAGCCCATGTTGGATCAAATCTTTTTAATACATTTCAATTTAAACCAACTTTTTTAAAAAATCAACAAATTTTCACGTATTCAGATGCGCAGGAATTTAAGTTGTCGAACTAGTCTAAACTAGACCCACTAGACTTGTTATTACCTTACTATTTACCTTACTATACTATATAAATTTTTCGGCAAAAAAGAGAAATGATAATAACTCAAGAACCGCTCAACGCAGAAATTCAGTTTTTTCACTGCTCGATAGTAAAAGTTATAGACAATAATTTTTCTATTCAACGTAAGTTTGTGCAAGGAACCGTTTAAGCGCTAAAACGCATTGAAAAATTCAAAAATTTCCACACTGAGAAATTTGAGCTAGAACCATCACTTAACTACAACAACACATAGAATCAGGTGATGGACATTATTCTACCAAATAATTTGTTCGACTCTCAACAGCCTCACCAGGGAAAAGGTACTGTAAGTGTATAATTCTTATTTACAGGCGCATAAATTCATGTGTACCTAATTTTTAACTGCTTAATTTTAATGCTGTAAAAAGTGAGAATTGATAAATGTAAGTTTTTTCCATTACGATCAAAATTAGCGATAAAAATCGAGTGTTAGGTTAGTTTAAGACTTATTTTTGATCTGAAATTTTTCGTTAGTAAAACCGATCCTATCAAACCGTTTAATTAGTAATCTACATCTTCTATGAGTGCGTATATTTTATAATTTCAGCAGGAATAACACATGAACTTTCCAAAAATCGATATCTTGATCACAGTAGACTAGAGCTATAATTTATAAAAACGCTAATAAAAGTAAAATAGAAGAAAAGATTTTAACCTTGAGTGTTCATAAAAACTATATAATTTTCAGACTCAATGACCATACAGAACCAAACAAAGCAACATATTTTCTGCTGCCGAAGTGATAAAACAAATTGTAATAATCAAAGCTCGATGCAAACCGCCTCGATTGAGCAGACGCGATGTCGGTTCTAGTGATTGCCAATATTTCTATGCAATACGAAAACTTCAGTTTCACAAGGCCTTGACTCAAAAGCGAAATTTCATTGACGAAAGCATAAAAGAAATATATAACGTTTAATGAAACTGTTTGATAATATCAAAAGTACATAACAGCGTCTCACTCTATATAGAAGAAGAGTGAAACACTCTCCAGCCTGCCTGTGTTATAGCACAGGCAGATGCGCTGGGCGTTTTCAGGCTACATGTTGACATTCTGTGCAACATGTGGCTGACCTATCAGCGCCTATAGATTCTTTGCGTAACACACTTTAGTATTTATCGTTGATGCGTTGATAAGCAGTAAGATAGGGTTAAAAGCTTGATAACTCATTATTTATTCATAGTCTGCTTGCAAAACCATTAGAAAAGGTTTGCAAATACCTTTAGGGATACTTTGGTAAACTTTGAGCGAAATTGATTGAGAAACTTTTTAGCTAAAAACTTTTCTCAATTTCTTAAAAGTTAGTCCATCAAGTTCGCTGAAAGTTCGCCAAGATATCCCCAAAGGTATTTGCAAACCTTTTTTAATGTTTTTGCAAGCAGACTGTAAATGAATGAGTTATTAACCTTTCATCCCTATCCCGTTTTATGATTGAAGCACGTGCACAGGCGTCTGGCCAATCAGAGAATAAGAGCTCGCTTCTGATTGGCCAGCCACATGTTGCACAAAATGTCAACATGTAGCCTGAAAACGACCAGCGCATCTGCCTTTGCTAGAACACAGGCTGGCTGGAGAGTGTCTCACTCTTCTTCTATATAGAGTGAGACGCTATTATGTACTCTTGATATTACGTTAAAATGTCACGCACGTTCTGCGATCATGTTCTTGTGATTCAAGGCTCATTCATTAACCGGATTAAAAAATGAACACATTATATTACTCTGAAGTTCACAAATCATTTTAGAAAGGACTTAAAACACTCCAAACCTACGGCTAACCACAGTATTTTAAACATCGTAGCTTTATTTGATAATAGTTTACCGCACCACCAAACATACTCATGGCTGAATTCATAAAGCAGTTTAAATCAGTCGTAGTAAACGTATACATAATAGCAAGAACATGACATTGTTTCTCTTGGGGTACCAAAATAGGATTTTATCGGCTTAGATTTAACTTCATTTTGTCAATAACGCTGTGTCACGTCAACGCAATTCACTGAAATTTGGCACATTTTAATATGATCCATATAACCTGCGAAGAAAATATTTTCAGCCTGCTATTTTCATTTTATGTTGCAATATTAGCAATACTGTTAAATCTAATTCAATGAATCCAATTTTACATAAGGCCTTCGTCAATGTAACATAGCGGTTGATGTGGTGGATTAGTTGTTCACATCCGGGCACTTTACTGGGTTTCTTATGGCTTCATTTTCATTTATCACCAACTGAATGACATAATACCCTCTTGACATTGGCTGTAGCCTAAGGAAAACTAAGCACCCTCCATGTCATACAGATATAGCTACAACTCATGCCCCCTTCTGGTCCCTGTGTATCACAGTCATTGTAGGACTAACACTGTCCAAGACGCACCAGACGC